>BJKM01001336.1:0-55049 GCA_015082035.1 Chaenogobius annularis | reverse complement strand
CTGTACCTGTGCTGCGCTATACTGCTGCTTGCTGCTACTGCTACTGCTGCTGCTAGCTGCTGCTGACTGCTGCACTACGCTGCTACTGCTATCTGCTTGTGCTACTGTTACACTGCTAGCCTCTGTACTGCTAATGCTACTGGCCACTGCCTGACTGCTACTGCTGTGCTGTACTACTGTACTCGCTGCTACTCTCTGGCTTACTACTGCTAACTCTGCTACTGGCTACTGCTACTATACTACTGCTGGCTACCTCTGCTCTGCTGCTGCTACTGCATGCTGCTGCTACTATGCTGCTTACTCTGCCCGTACTACTGCTCGCTACGCTGCCTACTCTACAGCTACTACTGACTGCTACTACGCTCGCTCTACGCTACTTACTGCTACTGACAAGTGCTATACTGCTACTCGCTACGCTTACTGCTACTGCTACTGGCTACTAGCTGACTGTACTACTTGCTAAACTAGCTCTCCTATCTCACTGCGCATGCTCCCTTGACCTATGCTAGGCCCTTTCTCGACTGCTAGTGACTTGACTACTATTTCGCTACTGCTGCTATGTCTGCTACTATGCACTACGCTCGCTATGCTACTACTCTACGTACTCTGCTGACCTCTGCTACTGTTAACTCACTGCTGCTGCATCTTACTCTCACTGCTCGACTACTACTGCGCTCACTGACTATGACTGTGTCTACTCGACTACTGCTTGCAACTCCTGCTGTACTGCTACTGCTGATGTTGCTAGCTGCTACCTAACTCCACGCTCGCTAGCTGCGCGCATACACTCACTTCAATATTGCTACTACACGCTTACTGCCTGCTGTACTACTTACTGACTCTACTGCGCTGTTACTGCTACTACTCTACCTGCTCTTGCTACACCTGCGCTGCTACTGCTAATAGCTAGTTGACTGCGAGCTAACTCATGCCTACTGCTTCTGCTAACTATGCTGCTACGCTACTACTCCGAACTTATCTCTGCTGCTTGACTGTCGCTGCTCTGCCTGGCTGCTACTCGCTTTCGCTACCTATGCTGCTAACTTGCTCTACTGTCTGACTCGCTGCTGCTAGGCTGACGGCTGAGCTCCATAATCTAGTTTATTTATTTGATAGTTGCAGGGGCGTTCCACGGACCTAAAAATCTCACTGGAAATGGAGCTGTACTATGTTTTGAATTTTTTAACTAGTATCCAAAAGTAAACTCGGTACCGCGAAACGTTAAGTAGATTTTCCGGTGGATAAAATATAGTACTTCTGGACATTGTAAACATAGACTGTTAACTGTTTTCTCCAAAATAAACAAAATATTCTATTATATATAGTTGTATAGGCATAAACTAAAAACAATAGTAATTTAATAAATATATATGATATATACTATATATATATATATTATATATATATATATTCACACATGCACATGTCATGATCAGACTCCCTCCTACCTGCTCCTCCTCCTTCTCTCTTCCCCTCCTCATTCTCTCCTTTTCTCTCTCCATCGCTCTCCTCTTCTTCTTCCTCCTCGCTGCCCTTCTCCCATCCTCCTCACTCTTCTCTCTCCTTCTCCTCTCCTCTTCCTCACCCTCCTCTCTTCCTCTCTTTCCTCTCTCTCCTCTCCTCCCTCCTCTATCCTCTACCTCTCTTCCTCCCTCCTCCTTCTTCCTCCCCTCCTCCTCTTCTCTCTCCTCCTCCCTCTTCCTCCGCTTCTCCCCTCCCTCCTCCCTCCTCGCTCCTCTTCTCTCCTGTGTGAAACTGAATGAGATGGATATCAATTGAACAACTTTAAAGGTGTGTTGATGGCGCGCGGTTCATCTGGAGCGCGTCGCGCAAATGAAAGGCTCAGTCCGTCTGCGCCCAGACATGCACAAATCGTAAAACACCCCCCCCACTGACACCCACCACACTCACCCCCACAGACCCGCATGAGCCGCGGAAACGATCATGACTCAGATATCCATGGGCATCGTTCCAAAAAGTGAAATAATAACATATATTTCCCTCTGTAAAAATATACGACTATCGCAAACGACCACAAAATGTTTTCACCGATGATGTTTAAGTGACGGTTTATACTTCATCCAAACCGGTGTCACTCTGACCCTCACTGTAGACTTGTAGACCTTGCGACTTGTAGACCTTTGCTTAGACTTTGACCCGCTAGACCTTTGTCCTTGAGACTTTGTGGACCTTTGTAGCCTTGTGACCCTTTGTCTGTAGACACTTTAGACCTTGTGGACCTTTGTAGATCCCTGTAGACCTTTGTAGACCTTTGTAGACCTTTGTGGACCTTTGTGGTCCTTTGTAGACCTTTGTAGACCTTTGTGGACCTTTGTAGACCTTTGTAGACCTTTGTGGACCTTTGTGGACCTTTGTGGACCTTTGTGGACCTTTGTGGACTCTTCTTTGTTTCAGCTCGCTCTGACACTTCTTTAGAGTTTAGAGCCTCGTCTTCAGATCTGTACTGAGCGCGTGCAGACCGGCTCTTTTCATCCGACACAGGTTTTTTAAATTTATTTTAACGCCGCGATTCCAGCGAAGGTTTTGATCTCTTTAAGTTCAAACCAAAGCCATTATTTGTCTCACTTCAAAAGTCCATTAATTATTCCATTACGAGTGTGAGGAGAACGCTCGGATCGGCCGGCGGACGGGTTCTGGGCGTTTCATGTCGGAGGAGGAGTGAAGGTGATCTTTGAGGAGAAGCCACAGACACGTTCTGAACAAACTTATGAAAGCGGTTGAGATTTTTTTGGTTTTTTTTGTTGAAAAGTTATGATTTGGAACTCAATTACTTTCTCCGAATTGTCGCTCTGACGAGTTCTCAAGTGAGAACTCTTCAAACAAAATAAATCAGGCTCGTGTTGATAAAATAAGCGTCGGCCGCTGTTTCGATCTCGCTTTGTACGTCTTTAAATGGCGTGCGATTCTGGCTTTACCGCCTCAAACGAACTGGTCTCACGGCACGTCTGCGGTCCGAGCGCCCCCTACAGGCAACACTGGCACGTTCTGTATGCCGACAAGCATCTGGGGCCTCATTTATACAGCTCGCGGGATTTATGGAACCTCCACCAGGCGCGGGACACGAGCGGAGAACCTTCTGCAAGTTCCGCACAAAGTCTGGAGTTTGAGGAAGAGCTTCCGTTTCATCCGATCGTTTCAGTTCTTATTTCCACGTTTGAAGCGGATGAACACGGACGCTCTGGATCCGTGAATGGATTTATGAAACATCGAAAAGCACACGGGGTTTGGTTCGCTGAAGCTCCGAGACGGGTCACTTTGTTTAGATGTTTCCGGGGCCGTTCTGAGAGCTGCTTCTGAGAGTGACGTGCGACGGGTTTTACCGTGTTCTAAATCTGACTTTATCTGGTGTATTTAAACCTGTCGTACATATACATTATCGTTTTACACCGATCGAGCAGGTATTTGTGGAGAAAAGGTTGAATAATCTGTTTACAATAAGATTACAGGAAGTGACATCACAGTTAATGCAGAATTTACACAAAATAAACTTTTTCGACGCTCTAAACATGAATTCAACAAAATAAAGTCGCTCTCATGTATTTGTATTTGTCAAATTTTAAAAAGTGACATTAGCTGAGTTTTGGCCCAGTGGTTGCTGGGTAATTCCCTAGTGTGATGTCATCAAATACAAACAGGAAGTGACATTATAAACCTAAAAAATGGTGCTGTTCTTTCATGAAAACTGTTATAATTCAAAATATATTTATCTTAACTGCGTTTTAGTTCAATGAGTCGTCCGACCTGTAGGGGGCGCTTTAAGGGTCAGGACTAGACCGGGACCAAACCAAGTCTACATCAGGTGCAAACCCGGCCCCACAAGTACGTGTTAAGATACTTATAGAGGACTTTGACCCCTTTAGAGCCTGAATCAGGAGCTTCGTTTCTCTTTCGTGTCAAACTAATCTAATAACCGTCTTATACGATAATGAAACGCAAACGCGCCGGAATGAGCCGGAGCGCCCCCTGGAGGGAGTCAGATGAGAGATGACGCCGTCCAGGGTCTGGTTCATTATCGGCCCAGAGGAGAGCCGACCTGAAACGTCTCGGGCGCCGCCGTCTTCCTCCGAGACGCCGCCAATTATAGGACGAGAAGGGGGCTCGGGTTTATATGTTCCTGTTCAACGAGAGCGCTAAAGCTCCAGAAAGAACCTTCAGGGACATTACTGTGGCTCAGTGTGACTTTCAGCCTTTTCTGATCTGTTCCTTCACTTATTTCAAGCCTCATTTTGCATTCTCACGAGGGGTCGACTTCTGTTCGTTATCAGACTGTTTAAGCCGGGGGTCCCGACGTTTTCAGGCAGAGACGTTCCCCAAAAAGACTTAAAAAATAACTTAAAATGGTTTACGTTAGAGCTTGATATGAACTGATGAACCTCCACTTTGGGAACCCCTGATCGAGACTCAAGATCTTACAGACGAAGAAAAGTACTTTTTACGGGACGAGATCGCATGAAACAAGAGCGCAGTTCATCACCGCAGCGGAAAACGATCTCATTTGCTGCGCTTTTACTAAGAAACTAATAAATAATAAATAATAAATAATAGGGCCGACATTGATGTATTTGTCATAACTTGCTTGGACTAGTGAAGGTCTGAAGGACGTATGGAGAAGTGTCAGCTCCAATGCTAAAATATCACTTTCGACAAACAAATGTAATTAAAAACAGGTTTTTTTACTTTTTTAAATGGACTGTTGATACTTTAGTTTATCTGCGCGTGCATTTCATTCTTAGACCTGTCCAAGCTGGAGTGAAGAAGGAAAACTGAACCGCATCGGAGCAATATCGCGATACTTATTATCAAGTTATGGTATCGAGAAAAGAAGGGCTTCACCCGCCGTTTGGACCGGTTCTTGAGCCTCGTTTCTCGCCCAACGCTTTTGAAATGGACGGTTCTCATTCCTCGACATCTTCTGGCTTCATCCCACCGGCGTCTCGTCTTCTCGCCCGCCGCGCCCCAAAGCTAACGCGTGACCGTAGTATTTACATTCACCTCGCATCGTTCCTGACAAAGGACTGTTAACGCGGCGTCTAATGGCGTGGAAACAGGAGAAGAGAGTGCCATCAGTGAAGCGTAATCCACTCCGCCGTCTCCGCCGCGCCGTTTGGTTACGCCGCCCAAAAAACCAGCTCCGGCGCCGCATAAACATGTGGCTACACGTGTTCTCGGGCCTGTGCGCCTCAGAATTCTCCACGCCGACTTAAAAAAAAAAAAAGAAGAAAAGCAGGTCTGATGGTTACGCGAGAGGCGAGGCCGGCGAGCGCGGCGGGACCCGGCGAGCGCGGCCCAGCGGTAATGGAAGCGTGCGCGCCGATTTGGGGCAGGAATAATGCGCTCGGCTCCGTGTGGAAGTGACACAGATTGAAGCGCTAATGCGACGTAGCGTGGCGGTGTGCGGCGGGGGCGGGGCCGGGTGACGGAGCAGAGGATTCTGGGACGTGTAGTAATAAAGAGTCTGTTGGACACGATCTGGGTGGAAGCTGAGCGCTCGCTTCCCGACAGGTTCCAGGTTCGGTCCCTTTGGCGTCGTCGTGTCGACCACCCACCTCTGCTGGGTGGGGTGTCCTGCGGGTGCCGAAGGTGTCGCGGGTGCCGAAGGCGTCGCGGGTGCCGAAGGCGTCGCGGGTGCCGAAGGCGTCGCGGGTGCCGAAGGCGTCGCGGGTGCCGAAGGCGTCGCGGGTGCCGAAGGCGTCACAGGAAAGTGCGATTGAGGCGTCGCGATTCGAATCTCACAAATGCCAATAACACGTCTGAACTAAGGCTGCACGATTTGGGAAAGACATCCAATTGTGGTTCCAGTTGTTTTTTAGTCATGGGACTTGACAAAAACACTGAAAAAGAGCCAATGAACTGACAAACCCTCGAGTTCGCGTTTTATTTTGTCGTTTGTGGAGGAAGTTATGGCGCTTAAAATTGCCGCCGTTGTGATTTTGCTAATTGCGTCCACGCCAACTGCGATTTCGTTTTTCGATTGCGATGAGACATGTTCATGCGCAAACGACTCAGAGTGCAATAAACGGCAACATTTCAACCGTTTTTACCCCAAAAAAGGAACCGATCAAGTGCGAGTGAAGCCGAGAGACGTTCAGGGGCCTCTCGTCATTTAGCATTTATACCGAGACGTAGCATCTTTAATTGCTAATAAAAAAGCTATCGTGCAGCGCAACCAGACATGCAAACATAGAGAAGCGACATCTCATTTGAGTTCAGCGCTTGATTCCCTGACGTTTGTCCAAAGTCGCGATTGTCGTCGGTCGAAACGACTTTGAGGAATGAGATGAATTTGAATAAAGCAAATCAAATAATCGTCTGAAATCCTATGGTCTAGACTCACGATACTAACGCTTCAAACTTGATTTTGATAATAAAAGAAAACGTTTCAATGACAGTGTGGACTTGTACGCTGCAAAATGCTAGCGTAAATGTTAGCATAAATGTTAGCACAGATTGATCAAACAACAGTAAAAAAAAACGCTGAAGAAATGTTTTTACAGAACACCAACAGGGTCTATTCAACACAATATAACGCATGTTTCTGTTAAATTACCATTAGCTTTTATGCTAGTTCATGACATTAGATGAAAATTGTGCCAAAATTATTCAGGAAAAGTTCATTTTTTGCCCTATTGAAGTGATTTTTGTGTATCTTAGTTTTGTTTTGGGTCATTTCTTCAGTTTGTTTGACAGTCCTAATTCCAACCTCCTCGACGTCCAGAACGTAAACGCAACCTGCCGATTCGACACTTGAGAAAACAAACGCCGTATTCTTCTGAAACAACTGACCGCTTCCAAAAATGTGTCCAAAGCGCGGTTCATTTTCCACTCGACTTTCGGCTCCGAAACCCTCAAATCCGCGGCTCTTATTTCCATCTGGCCTTTCACACGTCCCGCCGCCAGAAGCGTTAGCGGCTAAACTAGCACTGACTGACAGCGCCGGAGTCAAGTATGCTAACAGGAGTGTAGCCTGGACCTCTGTGCCCTCCCTCCCTCTCCCCGGCCGCTTCCCTCAGCCTGAACGCTTTCTTTCTATTTCGTTTCTTTCTTTTTTCCCCCCCTTTCCAGTTTCTTCTCCGCTTTCACCGCCGGGCCCCGCGCCGAGATGAAAACTGACACGGCAATAGTGTGCGGGGCGCGGGCCCCGGTTAGATGGAGGTGTCACGGGCGCGCCTCCTGATTGCCATATTCGCGGCGGGCTTCGGAGCGCGGCGGCTAAATCGAGCCCGAAAAGGTCAAAAAGCCACTGGTCATCTGCTCCTTCTCCTCTTTCCCCCAAATTACTTGTCGTCCACGAGGGGAATGAGAACGGACAGCGGCCCCCCGAACGACGAGCGCTGGGAGCCGGGGGAGGAGGGGGGAGGAGGGGGGAGTGAAGTGGAGAGGTGAAGGGAGAATGAGGTGTGTGTTTGGGGGAGAGGAGGTCACGAGGAGGGAGACGGATCGAGCTTCACCAAACTCTTAATCCATAACAAATATTGATAATCTGTTTGTGTATTTGTCGTTTGAACCGTCGTGACGAATCCACTAATTAAAAAATACCATCAAATATAATGATCGCTTCTTTTGACATTCGTTCTCGACCTTTTGCTAAAACACAAACAAACAGAGCTTTTACGACAGCAGCGTTATTGAAGTAAAATGTCACAAACAAATAAACTATTTCTGCTTTTTATCAATCATTTTTTTAATCTTTATTTGTAAACGTTCAGCCTTTACTTCGTTGATCAGAACCAGAACCAGAACCAGAAAGGGTTTATTTCCATTGTCAGAATTCACAAACAGGAACTTGTCTCATTAAAGTGCAACATAAAACACTGATCAATAATGAAACAACATATATTCAATCCAAAGGGCGTTAAGAGACTATTTAAAATGACTATAGTATAAAATACTGTATTGTAGTGCAGAAAGTGACAGTGAGTGATGAAGAGTTGCAGTTAAAGTGGGTGGAGTTTAGAAGTGTTCATGAGTCCAACGGCAGAGGGAAAGAAACTATTCTTGTGGCGGGTTCTGGTCCGGATGGACCGTAGCCTCCTGCCTGAGGGGAGTGGCCTCCTGCCTGAGGGGAGTGGCCTCCTGCCTGAGGGGAGTGGCCTCCTGCCTGAGTGTGAGACGGGTCAGCTGTGATCCGACCTGCTCGTCCCAGAGCCCTGGAGACGTACAGGTCCTGCAGAGATGGAAGTCTGCAGCCGATCACCTTCTCAGCAGAGGGCGCTGTAGTCTCTGTTTGTCTGGCAGTGGCTCCAGCAGAGGGCGCTGTAGTCTCTGTTTGTCCTGGCTGTGGCTCCAGCAGAGGGCGCTGTAGTCTCTGTTGGTCCTGGCTGTGGCTCCAGCAGAGGGCGCTGCAGTCTCTGTTTGTCCTGGCTGTGGCTCCAGCAGGGCGCTGCAGTCCTGTTGGTCCCTGGCTGTGGCTCCAGCAGAGGGCGCTGCAGTCTCTGTTTGTCCCTGGCTGTGGCTCCAGCAGAGGGCGTGCAGTCTCTGTTGGTCCCTGGCTGTGGCTCCAGCAGAGGGCGCTGCAGTCTCTGTTGGTCCCTGGCTGTGGCTCCAGCAGAGGGCGCTGTAGTCTCTGTTTGTCCCTGGCTGTGGCTCCAGCAGAGGGCGCTGTAGTCTCTGTTTGTCCCTGGCTGTGGTTCCAGCAGAGGGCGCTGTAGTCTCTGTTGGTCCCTGGCTGTGGCTCCAGCAGAGGGCTGTAGTCTCTGTTTGTCCCTGGCTGTGGCTCCAGCAGAGGCGCTGTAGTCTCTGTTTGTCCCTGGCTGTGGCTCCCAGCAGAGGGCGCTGTAGTCTCTGTTGGTCCCTGGCTGTGGCTCCAGCAGAGGGGCGCTGTAGTCTCTGTTTGTCCCTGGCTGTGGCTCAGCAGAGGGCGCTGTAGTCTCTGTTTGTCCCTGGCTGTGGCTCCAGCAGAGGGCGCTGTAGTCTCTGTTTGTCCCTGGCTGTGGCTCCTCCTTCTTGATGAGGGAGCTGATGGAGGGCTCCCACTTGAGGTCCTGGTGATGGTGGTGCCCAGGAAGCGGAAGGAGTCCACGGTGGTGATGGGGGAGTCTGTCATGAGGGGGGGCTGGGGGGGCTGTGACTTTCCTGAAGTCCACGATCATCTCCACTGTCTTCTGGGCGTTGACCTCCAGGTTTGTTGCCCGCTGCACCAGGACCACCAGCCGGACCACTCCCTCCTGTAGACAGACTCATCCCGTCCGAGATGAGCCCGATGAGGGTGGTCTCGTCCGCAAACTTGATGAGTTTACAGACTGTTGGCTCTGTAAGCGAACTGCAGGGGGTCCAGCAGGGGGTCCTGTAGTCATTAAGTCCAGTGATCCGGGGCTTCTTGGGGACAGGGACAATGATGGACGACTTGAAGCAGGCTTCTCCTTCGTCTCTCCCATCTCGCCTCGGTCTTTGTGCTGCGGCTCAGATCAACTTCAGCTCTTCCATGTCCCAGGACGATCCTCTGCTCAGGTGGAGAACGGGCCTCCTCCTCCTCCCTCGATCTCCCTCCTCCTCCCCTCCCCTTCCTCTATCTTCCTCCTCCGCTCCCCCTCCCTCCCCCCTCCTCCTCCCTCCTCTCCCTCCTCCTCCTCTCCCCTTCCTCTATCTTCCTCCCTCCGCTCCCCCCTCCTCCTCCCCCTCCTCCTCCCCCCTCTCCCTCCCCCTCCTCCTCCCTCCTCTTCCTCCCTCTTCCTCCTTCTCCTCGCAGATGTTTGAGATAGAACCGTCCCAGAAGACGCGCGGCGCCACAAACAATCACAGATAAACAAGGCGACGTTTTGGCTTTCAAAACAGGAGGAGCCGATCCGATGAGATGATGGCGTGGGTCACAGACACAAGTGGCAGAGTGGTTAGCCTGCAGGACCGTACCACGGTGAAGAGCACGTTCTCCTAAGGCTTTGATTGTAAAACGTGCGCCGAGGACCACCAGTGTGGCGTCAGGCATTTCCAGGAAAACACGGATTAACAGAAGTATTCGTGTCAACTTCTGAACCAAGAAAATCACCGTTTCAAAATTCAAAATCTCCTAAATGTAAAGAAACAGAACCTTTTTAACCTTTTAAAAAGTATAATCATTGTCGATGTTGTAAAAGAGCGAGGGTTTCTCAGGAGAGTCGTCTTCAGTTCAGTTCTTCAGAGACAGCAGGGGGCGACGACGGGCACTTCAAACGCCCCTAAAACACACATTTAACCGTCAGAGGCACTCGGCTTTGAGACTTTAAGACATTATATTGAAAACAGTTCCATTTATTTCTTAAAAAACATGGAAAAATCACAGAAACCTGAATTAAAGCGGTTTATTTTCATCCACAAAAGGAGTTTATCGTAGCCGAACTGAACAAATGAACTGAACAAATATCGTTCGATCCCCAAAATAAAGACAACAAACAAAACAAAGCAAAACAAAAGCACATTCTTTGATCGTTTGGTTGTTAATTTTTGGGCGTTATCTTCTGCTCGTGTGCGTGCGGCGAGGAGTCCGGAATAAATATTTACCATCGCCGCTGTGCTCTTCTTCTCCTCCGCTCCACGCGCTCCACCTTTTTATTTTTATACATTTTTTTATCAGCGCAGAGTTCAGCCACGGGCCTTTTTAATTTTCTGCTTTTGTGTTTTTAGCCGAGATTGACAGGCGGCTCTCTCCCCCGAGCATTGTTCTATTAGTCTGTTTAATATGCTACAGAGACGGGAGCGCGGTGACAGGAAGGGATAAGGATGCATGAGGAAGGGAGAAACAGGAGGAGAGAGAGGGGGAAGGGAGGGAGGAGGAGGGCGAGAGCAGGGAGGAGGAGAAGTGGGGGATAGAGGGTGAGAGAGGGAGGAGGGAGAGGAAGGGAGGAAGGGAGGGAATAGGAGGGAGAGCGAGGGAGTGGAGGGGGCGGAAGGGACGTATTCCTGTCTATGAGAGATGGAATGAGCGAAACCAGTGCAGCAGAATGTGGTGCCCGACGCTAAGTGTGTCAAAAGTTATGCCAGACATTCCACGGGATTCGGGAATGCGGATGTGATGGCCCTTGGAGTGTCAGTTCCTCGTGGTGAGCCTGAGAAGAGAGGGTGGGAGCTGATGGGATTGCAATCGGGCGGTTCTAAACTGGCGGGGTGTGCTTCGTTCTTGATCAATCAGGGAATCATATCTCGTATTTAATAACACACTATATTTTACGAGTGATTTGGGGAAGGTCTTCCCCTACTATACGCAGGAAGGCGATGGGTGTAGAGAGGGAGAATGACCAAAAATATTTCTATGTTGAGCTTCGCAGGAATGAGAGGGTTAATATTTCTACGATGAGGGACGAAACAGCGGGGACAAACAAGGAGGGAAGGAGAAGGGGGAAGAGAGAGACGGGGAGAGAGGAGAAGGTAGGGAGCGAGAATCGGAGAGGGCGAGAGCGAGGGGGAGGGAGAGGGAGAAAGAGCGGGAGCCATGCGGGAGGACAACACATCAGACGACCGAACGGGAGAGAAGGGGTGACGGATAGAGATACGGAGAGGGATAGATGAGACGAGGAAGCGGAGGGAGGGGCGAGATAGGAGTGAATAACCGCGAGGAGCGGAGCGAGGGAGGAATCAAGAGAGGATTGCTAGCCCTGATCGACACGAGACTGACGGGAGCTTATTCTAACCGCTACTACAAGTAAGGGGGCGATACAGCGGGAGCCAGGAGGAGGAAGGGGGGAGGAAGGGGACAAGAAGGAGAGGGAGGAGGACGAGAGAGGGAGGAGGGAGATGAGAGGGAGAGAGCAGGGGCGGAGGGCAGAGGGGCGGGAGAGAGACGGAAATCGAGGAGGGAGAGGGGGGAGAGTGGGGGGAGGGAGGGGGGAGAGGAGGAGGAGGACGGAGGAGATCTGAGATGGGGGGAAGAGGGCGGAGAGAGAGGGGGGGAGGAGAGCGAGGGGGAGCCTCTCCCTCTCCCTAACCCCCTCCCCCCCTCTCTCCCTCCCCACCCCTCCTCCCCCCTCTCCCCTCTATTCTCCCTCCCTCTCCCCCCCCTCGTACCCCCCCTCTTCCCTCTCTCCCACTTCCCTCTCCCTTCCTCCCTCTCTCTCTCTCTCCCCCCCCTCGCCCCCCCCCTTCCCCCTCTCTCCCCTCCCCCTCATCCACGCCAGCCCTCCTCCCCCTCCCAAGTGTATACCTCCTCCTCCTCTCTCCCCCTCTCGTCGCCCTCTCTCCCCCCTCTCCATCCACCACTCCTCCCCCTATACCCTCCCTCCTCCCTCTCTTCCTAGCCCTCTTCTCCCCTCCTCCCCCTCCTCCCACTTCTCCCCTTCCCTCCTCTACCCTCCTACCCTCCTCTCTCTCCCCTTCCCCTCTCTCCCCCCTCTCCCCCCTTCCACTCCTCCTCTGACCCTCCCTCCCTCCACCTCCTCTTCCTCTCTCCCCTCTCCCCTCTCCTCTCTGCCCCCTCCCCCCTCCTCCCTCCCCCTCCTCCTTCCCTCCCCTCCCCTCTTCTCTCTCTCCCCCCTCTCTCCCCTCCCCCCTCCTCTCCCTCATCCTCCCTCTCCCCTCTCCTCCCCCTCCCCCCTCCCCCTCCCTCCCCCCTCTCTCCCTCCCCTCCCTCCCCCTCTCTCCCTCCCTCCCTCCCCCCCTCTCTCTCTCCCTCCCTCCCCCTCTCTCCCTCCTCCTCTTCCTCTCTCACCCCCCCCTCCCCCTCCGCTCCCCTCCCCCTTCCTCCCCTACCCCCCCTCCCCTCCCTCTCCCCCCTCCCTCCCCTCTCCCCCCTCTCGTTTGTTCCTTCGTGATCTTATAACGGGTAATTTCCAGCCTCCATGTATCTCATAATTATTCACACGCTTTGATCCGACACCTTTTGGAGAAGACTCATTTCGTTCTGGCGCCGTTGGAGTTTTTGTAACGTGGATAAACCGGGGAAAAGGTGCTAATACAAGGAAAGATGAGAGGCTTCACTTCAATGGACCAGCTTTTTTTGGTGAGAAGATGTATTTTTTGCCAATTTTGTCATTCTTTAACCGCGTCGTCCTTCAGAACACGCGCGCCGTTCTTTATGCGGCTGCTGGTGAAGACGGTCACGGTCGAGGCGCGTTTCTCGCGGCGCGCACGTGATCGCCGGCGTTCGGGGCGAGCTGGCGGCGCGGACCGGCATCGCCCCCGTGTGGCAGTGAAAGACGTGGCGGTCGGTCGGTCGGCGCTCGGCCTCGGACATTAAGCGTTGGGCGGTCACAAAGGTGGAAAGCGACTGGACCAATCGCAAGCGCTGCGTTGTGGTTTGTGATGCAGTGAAACGGACCAAACAAACATGGAGGCTGGGGATGTCGAGGTCATCGGGTGCATCGATACTCGTAATTATTCAAGTCACAATATAAAAGCCCGACAATAGACTTAAATGTGTTTGGTAAAGCAAACTTGAGAAATGATAACACGTTGGACAAAGAGAATGAAAGTAAATTAAAGATTTCACCGTCGTTTGGTCAAAGTCTCAATAGTTGTTAATAATCGTTGAAATTGTGATGTTTTTTCTCACAATAATCGGCACACTAAACTTTGATATCGTAACATTGTGTGAATATGTGTGTGAGAAACTGACTGGACCAATCGCAAGCGCTGCGTTGTGGTTTGTGACGCAGTGAAACGGACCAAAACAAACATGGAGGCTGGGGATGTCGAGATTATTAGGTTCATCGATAATAAAGAGACAGAAACCAACAATCGTGACAATTTTAGACGCAAAATGAAGTCGTTTTTGTTCAATCTAAAGCCTGGAAATTGACCTAAACGTAAAGATTTTTTTTTATCAGACTGTGAACTTTATTTTGTCTTTCAGAAAGTTCAAATTTTGTAAAAACCAATGAGACAACAATGACGATGACAGTGAAAGTAAATGAAAGACTTGTTGTTCGGTCCCAGTCTCAATAGTCGTCAACAACCATTAAAACCTCATGTTTTTCCCACAATGAACTTTGACATCGTGACGTCCCGAACAGAGACTCCAAAAGACGTTCTTCAGCCGACTTTAGCATCGATGTTTGTTTTTTTTAAATGTGCAGAAGACTTCATTGTGACTTCATTCAAATATATTATGTCATCTTTTTCTGTGATTTATTTTAGTTAAAGAGGATTTAATCAAAGTATATGTGCACGTGTAACACACTATTTCAAAGGAAACTGGTGACAGATTTCCTGTCATGTGGCGGAGTCTCTCAAACGCGGGGGTCTTGCCTCTAAGCCTGTGTGTTTCTCCACATGTTTGGACAGCGGGCCGTTAGATCTCGCCCTCTGAAACCGCATCCACAATGAGATCCGCTGCTCTGTTCTCTCGCCCCGTCAGTTCAGCCTCGAGCGCCGCCGACAAATCCCGCTTTATAGAAAATATCTCTCCCTCTTTAGTGTCAAACTCTCGCTCAAATCCACTGGAAACCCCTTTTGTTTCCAACCCGAGGGGGGCCGAGTCCAGGATCAAACCCGCCTCGTTTTTTTCCTCCCTCCATCAAAAGCTTAACCGGAGTCCGCGAATCGGCCCGGCGCGTTTGAACGTGTCGACGTTGAAAGGCAGAACCGCGGACTTATCGGCTTTGCGTCATTAACGCTTGTGTTTGTCTCTCCGGCCGCTCACAGTTTCACACCGCTCTGCCGCGCCGATTACGCCGACGAGCGGTTCAGCGCGGCGATTCCCAGACGTCGGACGCCGCTCTTACCACCGTAGACCTGTAAAGGCGCGTGCTCTTTCCCGATTGCACGAGCTGAACGTCTCGCCGAGGATTCAGAACGGTTCTTGTTGCGTTCGATCGCGTCGCGGCGATCCTCGACAAACATGGAAAGCGCCGAGTGCAAAGAACTCCGTCTCTTTTAGCTGTGAGTTGTTGTTGTTGGCGTCGTCATCCCCCACAAATGTCTGTGGGCAAAAAGGTTTGGTTGACGTTTTAGAACTGGATGATGGACAGGGGCCTTAAAGGACACGTTTGGAGCTTCTAACACAGTTCTCACATCGTTCCTCGTCACAAACTCAGCAGGAGCACATTTAGCTTCATTCACAGTTTGATGAATCCAGGTCAGAAAGCCCTCTCACCTCCCGAGCCTCAAAAACACTCCGTTCTGAATCTCCTCGATCTGTGATGTCATATTCTACCTGTGACGTGGCTCGAAGAATCTAACTCCGGAAGTCATCTCCAGACTCGTTCTGTTCCTCCGTCTGATCCCGAGCAGAACGACTGAAATGGAAACCAGGAAATGCTGAGAGACTTTAACTGTGTGCAATTCCCTCTGCAGCCAGTAAATGGTGCCAAAACGCAACTAGTTCCAAATGTTCCAAATGTTATAGTCACATTTTTGTTCTAAAACACGAGATGCCAAATTAAAGGTTCTCGAGAGAGTTTATAGGCTGATGATAATACACAAAATGCACAACATTTGTCGTTTCATAACTTAAGTAACTTTTCATATTAATCTGGTTTGTGAGTATTTTTGAGTATTTGGGGTCGAATATTGGCACCGCTTTGTGACTTTTTGCACATTTAAACTGCGAAGACGTTTAACTTTCTGCCAGTTTCTTTGTTCCGTGTGAATCGGCCAATCACAGATGGATGACCCACAAACCTGCTCAACACGGCTCCTGTCGCCGGTTTTAGAGACTCAAACGCCCCGTGGCCTATCGTTTGGAAAAAAAAAACATGATACTTTCACTTTTCTTCATCCTCTCCCCCCCCACGCTGCCCCTCCTCCTCCTCGCCACCTCTCCGTGTGCAGCCATTACGGCAGAGTTAATTAAAGCGCAGCTCATTTCTTCAGCAGGAGGGGGCAGCGGCGCGGGGGGAGGGCGGAGCGAGGGGAGGGGGCCGTGTACAATTATACAGTGGCATTTAGCTCCCATAGAGAATGTATGTGCGCGGCTGGGGTCAGGGCTGTCCCATACGCCGCGGTTCACTGCTGATGGATGGAGCAGGGCCGGAACATGGGGAGACGGGGGGGGACGGGGGGAGAGGGGGGGGGCGGGGGGGGAGACAGGGGGGGAGTATACAGTAACTACATATAGTGGATATTTTGAGGTAGATGAATTATAAATGATGGCAGCATTTGGCATGACTCGCCCCTGATGTAACTTTAGTGGAGGTGAAATGTTCCACAGCACGGCATTAAATGTGCTGTACACACCAAGAACCGACACTTTTGTAATAGTCGGTGTTTGCGTTTGCCATCGGAAGACAGACAAAACCTACAATATTGCAGATTATATTTCAAAAGAAAGACCACAAACATTTGACGAACGAAACTCGCTCATTGGCCGGGTTCACGTTCCATCGGCCAATCAGATGTCATACAGCTCAAATGAATATAGTTGTTGGTCGCCAAGAGAAATGACCAGGTTCAACGTTTGTGAATTTTCCCTTTTGATATTTCACGGCAAAATATAATGTTATGGATACAAAAATCTGACTCTTGCCCCCCCATGTGGCAGTATGACATCATCACAGTCTAGACTCTGACGACCAATAGTTCAAATCACCTGACGAGCCAGATCTGTGTCGAAGCTGCACGTTTACACTCTTGTAATCTACAAATAATCTGCTTTCACTCCTTCATCAGCCTTCAGTGTCACTATCACGGCGGTCGAACCATTAGCTGGAGCCGCCGCATTAGCCCGCGATGCTACCTTTACGTGAGTTAGCCGTTAGCCTGTTAGCTGTAAATGTCACAGCGGTGAAGGGTTGCCGCCGCCCGTGCCCTTGTGTGAAGGAGAAAGCGCCGATGTAGCAGATCCACGCTTTTGATTTAGACACGAGGGGCAGGCCGGCCACAAACGCAGCGGACCGTGAAGGTAAATTCCCATAATTCATAGCTGAAAGGTTAGCTTGGTGGCGTGGCGCGGACGCCTCCCCGGTGTCGGCCGCTAACAAATGTCACCTGATTGAAATGAGCGCACGTTTGCAGCTGGGCTCTAAAACTGATGAAGTGTTTGTCAGACGCAGAGGTAATTACACGTGTCTCCAGGACAACTATTTCATATTAGAGACTTCTATAGAGTTATTAAAGATACATTCTGTAACTTCCTCTCTAAAGATGATGATTTAAAGAGACGATAAAAGTTCTTCCCCAAGTGTGATTCAAACGTCCCACATTTCAGGATTTGCATGTCTGACTCTAAAACTGCACGTGTTTAATGTACAGAGCTTATCGATATCGTGGGCTGCTGAACCGATATATCGCCAAGAGTGGGTAAAGAAAGGAAACTTGACCTTTGACATTTGGGCTGTTTTGATGGTTAAAATGTGTGTATTTCATTGTGAGTTTGTGCAGGTTTGACAAAGAAAAATGTGGTTAAAATGAATTCTTTAAAAAATAGTGATGTATCGTAGAAAATATCATGAGTAAAGTATCGATTATCGCAAAATCGTGATTCTATCGTATCGTGAGCCGTGTATCATGTCCTGGTCCTAGTCCTGGTCCTGGTCCTAATCCTGGTCCTGATCCTAGTTCTAGTCCTGGTTCTAGTCCTGTCTCTGGTCCTAGTCCTAGTCCTGGTCCTAGCCCTGGTTCTAGTCCTGGCTCTGGTCTTAATCCTGGTCCTGATCCTAGTTCTAGTCCTGTCTCTGGTCCTAGTCCTAGTCTTGGTCCTAATCCTGGTCCTGATCCTAGTTCTAGTCCTGTCTCTGGTCCTAGTCCTAGTCCTGGTCCTAGCCCTGGTTCTAGTCTTGGTCCTGGCTCTGATCCTAGTCCTGGTCCTAATCCTGGTCCTGATCCTAATTCTAGTCCTGGTTCTAGTCCTGGTCCGAGTCCTAGTCCTGGTCCTAGTTCTAGTCCTGGTTCTAGTCCTGGTCCTAGTCCTAGTCCTGGTCCTGGTTCTAGTCCTGGTTCTAGTCCTGTTCCTGGCTCTGGTCCTAGTCCTGGTCCTAATCCTGGTCCTGATCCTAGTCCTAGTCCTGGTTCTAGTCCTGGTCCTACTCCTAGTTCTAGTCCTGGTCCTGATCCTAGTCTTAGTCCTGGTTCTAGTCCTGGTCCTACTCCTAGTTCTAGTCCTGGTCCTAGTTCTAGTTCTAGTTCTAGCCCTGGTCCTGGTCTTGCTCTGACACTGAGACCTTCTGCTCTGTTTTAAACATGAATCCTCCCCAGACTCGTTCTCCGTCAAGTCGCGGTCAGTTCAACGGCGGCATTAGCATTAGCATTAGCGTGTCGGCTGCAAGCTAGCATTTGTTTATCTCGCTCATGTAATTCCCTCTGCAGCCAGTAGAAGCAGCCAAAAGTCAACCCGTGGCATGGAAAACCCCAGAGTGACACCAGGTCGTTTTGTTGTTGTTGTGGTTTTGAAAAATGACCCACAACGACACAAATAAAGCGCACAATCGTTCCTTTGAAACTCTGAAGCGATTCACGTTTTCCGCTGACTTTAGCGACGCGCGAGAACCCGAGGTGCGCGACACGCTGTTCGTGGTAATAAAGTGTCAGTCTTGATTAGTTGTCATAAAAGAATACACTTTCCATTCCAGCTCCTCTTATATCTCCTCCCCCTTCCTCCCCCCACCTCCCCGCTCACTTCTGGTGCTAAATGAATCCGGCCACCCCCGCACAATTGAAAATACGGGTAATTAATTTTCCAATGTCACCCCCGGTTCATACGGCCACCTGAGTTATTAGCTATTTGCGGCGGTGAGATTTTTCCTAAAGCACAATGAGTGAGGCGCGTGTCACGGCGCTGGCTGAGTGCCGCGCTCGTGACAGGGCGCCGTCTGGAGGGCAAAGGCCAGATTTAACAAACCGTGTACGGGCGGGGCCGCACTTAACACCGGATTTAGAGGGGAAAGAAGGTAAGGCGGAGGGTTTGAGGCCGCGTTAAATATTCGGAGACGGCGTTTTGAAGGGAGCGTGTGGCGGGCGAGGAACGGCGGAGTATAATCGCTCAAGGACGCAAAAAAACAACTATATCACTTTAATTTGATTTATTTTGACTTTATTTAACCAGATTAAAACTCCATTAGTCATCGAGAGCGACTGACGCGGGATTCAGACTTGTTACGTATAATACAGTCACATTTGAGCGTTTTTACACTTCAGAGGAAACAAATGAGAGTGAATACTTTATATATAAACCTAAAAGGACAAATCTACACTTTATCTTTTTACTTTTAGTAAATATACATCGAATTATTACTCGTGGAACATTTGAGAAGATTTGTTTTTAGTGTTTCTTAAATATCAGAAACATGTGACGACCATGTGACGTGCTGACCATTGACACGCTGACACACGCTGACCATGTGACACGCTGACCACGCTGACCATGTGACACGCTGACACACACGACACGCTGACGATGTGACACCGCTGACATGTGTCAACACTGACCATGTGACACGCTGACCATGTGACACGCTGACCATGTGTCACGCTGACGCATGTGACATGCTGACTATGTGACACACCAACCATGTGTCACGCTGACATGTGACACGCTGACATCATCGCTGACATGTGACACGCTGACCATGTGGTCCACGCTGACCATGGACCATGCTGACCATGTGACACGCTGACCATGTGAACACGCTGACACACCCCGCTGACCATGTGACACACTGACCATGTGACACGCTGACCATGTGGACATGCTGACTCATGTGACACAGCCAACCATGTGTCACGCTGACCATGTGGACACGCTGACACACGCTGACCATGTGACACCGCTGACCATTACACGCTGACACACACGCTGACCATGTTGACATGCTGACCATTGTGACACACCAACCATTGTGTCCACGCTGACCATGTGGACACGCTGTCACACGCTGACCATGTGAACGCTGACATGTTGTCACAGCTGACCATGTGACACGCTGAACATGTGACAACGCTGACCAATGAACACGCTGACACAATCAACTGCTGAGCATGTGAAATCATGACCATGTGACATGCTGCACAGCGCTGAACCATGTGACACACCTGACATGTGACACGCTGACCAATGTGATACAACCAACATGTGGTCACGCTGACCATGGACAGCGCTGACACTTGCTGACCATGTGACACGCTGACATGTGACACACTGACACACGCTGACCATGTGTCACGGCTGACATGTGACCCGCTGACCATGTGCCACGCTGACCATGTGACACGCTGACCATGTGGACATCGCTTGACTCCATGTGACATGCTGACACATGTGACACACAACCTGGTGTCACGCTGACGCATGTGAACACGCTGACACACGCTGCCCATGTGACAACGCTGACCATTGTGTCAGGCTGACATGTGATCACGCTGACCATGTGACACGGCTGAACCATGGCACGCTGACCATGTGGTCACGCTGACCATGTTGACAATCGTGCTGACCATGTGACACACGACCATGTGTCATGCTGACCATGTGACAACACCGACACACGCTGACCATGTGACACGCTGACACACGTTGACCATGTGACACGCCGACATGTGACACGCTGACCATGTGACACGCTGAACATGTGACACGCTGAACACACGTTGACGCATGTTGACACGCCGACCATGTGACACGTTGAACCATGTGGACACGCTGAGCCATGTGTTTCACACTGAACCATGTGACACGCGCGACCATGTGACAACGTTGACGCATGTGGACACGCTGACCAGTGAACGTTGACCATGTGACACGCTGACCATGTGTCCAACACTGAACCATGTGGTCACGCTGACCATGTGACACGCTGACCATGTGACACACCGACACACGCTGACCATGTGACACATCGCGACACAACGCTGACCATGTTGACAACGCTGACAACACGTTGACCAAATGTGAACACGGCCGACCATGTGACACGCTGACCATGTGACACGCTGACCATGTGACACACCGACAGCACGTGACCATGTGACACGCTGACAACACGTTGAGCAGTGACACGGCCGAATGTGACACGCGACCCATGTAACACGCTGACCATGTGACGTTGACCATGTGACAACGCTGACCATGTTGTTACTGACCATGTGTCACGCTGCACCATGTGACACGCGGACATGTGAACAACCGACCATGTGTCATGCTGACCATGTGAACATCGGACACACGCTGACATTGTGACAACGCTGACACAGATACCGTTGACCATGTGACACGCCGACCATGTGAACACGCTGGACCATGTGACAACGCTGACCATGTGACACACTCCGACAACACGCTGACCATGTGACACGCTGACACACGTTGAACCGTGGTACACGCCGATTGACACGCTGAACCATGTGACACGCTGACCATGTGACACGCTGACCACGTTTGACCATGTGAACACGCCGACCATGGTGACACGTTGAACCATGTGACCGCTGACGCATGTGACACGCTGACCCTGTGTACACGCTGACCATGTGACAACGCGCGACCATGTACACGTTGACCATGGTGACACGCTGACCATGTGACACGTTGGACATGTTGACACGTTGACATGTGACACGCTGACCATGTGTCACACTGACATGTGACACGGCTGACATGTGACAACGCTGCACACGTTGACATGTGGGCACGCCGCCATTGTGATCCCGTTGACGCATGTGACACGCGACAGTGTCACGCTGAACCATATGACACGCTGACCAATGTGTCCACAATGACCAATTGTGACACGGACCATTGTGACACCCGACCATTGTGACACGT
The DNA here is from genome assembly GCA_015082035.1 of Chaenogobius annularis. Taxonomy (NCBI): domain Eukaryota; kingdom Metazoa; phylum Chordata; class Actinopteri; order Gobiiformes; family Gobiidae; genus Chaenogobius; species Chaenogobius annularis. The sequence goes on along the minus strand of BJKM01001336.1, from coordinate 33,430 downwards.
TGACCTATGTGAACCGTTTGACCATGTGACACGTTGAAACATGTGACAACGCCGACCATGTGACACGTGACCATGTTGGACCGTTGGACCAGTGACACGCCGACCATAGTGACACGTTGACCATGTGACCGGTTGACCCATGTGACACGTTGAACCATGTGACACGTTGACCTGTGACAACCGCTGAACCAATGGTGTCCACACTGACCATGTGCTACGCTGACCATGTACACGCCGTGACCTTTAGGACCGGGATGAAGATAATTACGCAGACATTTCATCAACTTCTGCCGTTTCAACAAAGACGTCGTTTTTAGTCTCGACTCGACAGAGATTTTGCGAAAGATTTAAACAAAACAGGTTTTGGTTCGACGTTTGTCTTTTAAGGGAAGCATTTATTTTACCGACTGAATTTCAAGACAAACGAAACGTTTGAATGTTATCAGTTTTCAAATTATTATTTACACAAATAATCCAAAAAATTATCAAACTTTGTCGCAAATTCACATTTAAGTTCCAGCAGGATCTAAACCAGGCCTAAACCAGGACAAACCCAGGCTAACCGGCTAAACCAGGACTAAACCAGGCCTAACAGGCCCTAAACAGGACTAACACAGGACTAAACCAGGACTAAACCAGACTAAAAACAAGCCTAAACCAGGAAACTAACAGGCCTAAATCAGGACTAAACAGGCCTAAACAGGACTAACGGACTAAACAGGCCTAAACGCAGGCCTAAACCAGTGACTAACCAGGACTAAAAAGGCCTAAAACAGGGCCTTAAACAGGACTAAACAGGCTAAAGGCCTAAACCAGGCCTAGCATGTGACTAAGACCAGGATAACGGCTAAACCAGACCTGAACCAGGACTAAACCAGGACTAAACGCGGCCGCTAAAACGGCCTAACGCAGGACTATAACAGGAATAAACGCAGGACAAACAGGACTAAACCAGGACTAAAAACAGCCCTAAAACAGGCCTAAACCAGGCCTAAACGGAGGAACTAAACCAGGACTAAATCCAGGCTAACAAGGACTAAAACAGGACTAAACAGGACTAAACCAGGACTAAACAGACCTAAAACAGGCCTAACCAGGCCTAAACCAGGACCTAAACCAGGACTAACCAGGCCTAAACCAGGACTAAACAGGCCTAACCAGGACTAAACCAGGACTGAGTGTGAACAGTAATCAATGGAAACTTTGGCTCTGTTTATGTCGTTTTGTTTATTAAAACATTCTTAGCATTCCAATGTTTCACTTTCCTTTCTAAACGCATGTGAGCAATAATAACATCAAATAACAATTTCAAAACTGAATTTGTTTACTTTCTGTGTAAGATATTCAATTGATGATCTGAAACATAATATATGGTTGTAATACATGTAATCACTGCATTTCTGCCGTTGTATTCCCTGGCACCGGGCAAAACGCATCGCACACGTCCAACACGACTCAACACATTCACCACAACTACACACTTCACGACACTCACACATTCATCCACACGTCCCAGTCCACCACACTCACGACGTCCAACTAACCACACGTCCACCACACTCAACGTCCACAACTCCACGTCCACCCACACTCACACATTCACACACACTCACACATTCACACATTCACACATTCACACATTACACGTCCACCACCTCAACGTCCACCACACTCACACATCACCACTCACACGTCCCACACGCAACGTCCACCACACGCACACGTCCACGCACACGCACACGTCCACGACACTCACACGTCACAGCACTCACACGTCCACGATACGCACACGTCCACGCACAACTACACACATTCACGAACCACCACGTCCACCACACCACACGTTAGATTCTTCGTCCACGCGAACGCCACTACTTACACACGTCCCACACGTCACCCACGAACGTCCACAACGCACACGTCACGACACTTCACACGTCCACGACACTCAACGCACGACACTCACAGTCCACGACACTCACACGTCCACGATACGACACACTTCACCACATCGCAACTCCCACACGCACACGTCCCACAACTCACACATTCACGACATTCACACACTCACGACACTCAACACATTCACGACACTCACACGTCCACCACACTCATCACATTCACCCGACACATCACACGTCCACCACACTTCACACATTCACAACACTCCACACGTCCACGCACAGTCACATTCACACACCACACTCCACACACTCACACATTCACTTCAGCGTCCACATTCACCACACTCCACGTCCACCACACTCACACGTCCACACACTCACACGTTCACCACACTCACACATTTCACCACACTCACACATTCACGACACTCACACGTCACGCACCAACACATTCACCACACACACATTCACCACACGCAACATTCACGACACTCACACGTCCACAAGCTCACAACGTCCACGCACACCACACGTCCACACACTCACAACGCTCACGCACACTACACACGTCCACATCACTACGTCCACACTCTCACATTCACTCAGCGTCCACAATTTGTGTCTCCTGCTCGCCGAGCCGCACGCCTCCGCCCTGATCGCCCTCCAGACTCCGCTCCCATTCGCCGCGGCGCGGGAACGAGCGGGGAAGACACTCGGCGCGCCCCTTTAGCCTAATTTGCATGGCTCTCTGAAATGCATGAAGCGCTCCCATTAGCTAGCATCACGCTGCGACGGGCCGCGCGGCTTCTCGAGAGGGGCCGCGCATATCGTTTTGATTGCTTGATATGAAAACAGTGGTGGTTCGCAATCAACGGAAAATGCGGTTATTTGGGGTGAATGAGTTTTTTTATTGGCCGATGTTTGCATCTAGACGCAATTTAACGGGCGTTTATTGCGCGCGACCCGGGAGCATCCGCGGCTGATTTTACCCTAATTTGTCACGGGGCGACTACACGATTGGAAAGTGAATATGCGTATTTATTTACATAGGCGCAGAACAAAACACTCGGGGGGGCGCGCGGCAGCGGGGGAAAGGGGGGGGAGTGCGGCGGTCCCAGCTGGGTTCGGCGTGTGTGCGGCGATGCGAGGCGGCCAATCGGAGCGGCCGTTTGCCTGGGGGAGGCGGGGCTACCAGCTGTTAGAGGAAGTGCGGTCGGAGGCCCCCGAGGCTCGGCTAATGTGTGTGTTTTGTGAAATTGTCCCCCCAGAGTTAACGAGCGAGTCTGCGATAACTGTGACAGCGTTTCAGTGATATTACAGCGACAGGAAATGCAAAAGCGATAAAGGAAGTGAGGTTCGAATTCTGCTGCACCGGGTTTCAATGGAAGAAGTCGAACGCTTGGAAAATCAGACGATGATCAATATTAAAGATACTAAAAGAAGAGCTCCTGGAAACGTGAAGAATGATTTATTACCATTGAACCGACGAATGAATGAAACACACTCGTTCACACTTGACGTAGAGGGTCTTGTCCACCGGAGGGCACCGTCACCACCTTTGTCGTCTCCATATTTCGGACAATTTCATTCAATGTAAATGAGTTGTTTTTTTGATTCTTATGTTCATGAGATTTCCGCTTGAATCGTGATCACGTCGGAGCGGAAAAAAAAGGTAACAGCGCTCAGGACAAAAGAGTCACTCCTGCAGCATCACGGTCAGCCTCCAGGGGGAGCACGGACGCAGGAAAACAAGCGGCTCAACTCACACAATCCAACAATCCTCGAAATGCACAAGACGGAGATTAAAATCCCCAAAAATATGACCTTTAAAAAGTTTGTAGCGCAGAATATTTTATTATTTTATGTAACCGTGACGACATATTCCCGCTGAAACTCCTCGAAACGTATTCAAATGCGCAATAACCCCGTTTAGCGTCGATTTGTGTCCGGGAATCGCCGCTTTCGCCCCGGCGCGTTTGGAATCCGGCGCTTGATTCCCTGCGCGGCGTTTGACAAATGTCCGTGCCGACTCGGCGCTCGTCCATCGCGCTCGTCGTCGCTCACAAAAGGCCCGACATCGCTCCGGCGCCGCATGCATTATGTAACGCCCGCTCTGTGCCGGCCGCGCTAAATGGAAGCGTTAATTGCCGCTAATCACGGAGCTCATTACGACTGGAAACACGCTGTCACCGCTCTGATCACGGCGTTATTGATCGCGCCGTGGCAACACTTTGTCATCGGCGCGGGGGGAAGCGGCGGGACGGGAAACTCTGTCCGGAGTAGAAGACGAGTGGAAGAAGAGTAGAAGAAGACGGTGGTGAAGGTAATATCTGTAATAATTAAAGCCGTTTAAGCTTTTGTCACGTTTAGATTTACTCACAGTGAAAAGAAGAAGCTAAAGGATTTATAAAGAATGAAACGGTTAAAATGATTGGAATATTTTACGATTTTTCGCCCCCCACTGGATCAGAAATGTATTTTTTTTTTCGCGAGTCTTTCGATTCACATTTTAAACACTTTAATGTTTGAGAGACGGAAAAACTCAAAGGAAACCACAGGATGTCGTTTATATTGAATAATTATCATTTTATCCTTAATTATTTGATTTAGATTTAGTTTATTTTATGATGCAGAGTTTTATCCTCCTGGAATAGGACGCCTTCATATACGAAAATAAATTAAATCAAGTTATCCTTTATCAAGAAATTGTCATTAAATATTAGATGTTAAAATGTCTCTTAAGTTCAAATATTGAGATTTATGTGTGAAACTAACTCTTACTAATGCGCAAAATGAACATTTAAATACACTTTAAATGTAAGTGCTATGCTTATAACTCATGGATCTAGAATAAAATAAATAAATAAAATAATTACATTAAAACAATAATAATAATAATGGATAGATAATATCTATTATATATCTAGAATAACAATAAAATACATGATAAAAAATAAATGAAAAATAATTAAACTAAACTAAATAAAATAAAATAAAATAAAATAACATTACATTAAATTACATTACATTAAATTACATTAAATTTAATTTAGTTTAATTTAATTAATTCAAAATAAAATAAAACATGAATTAATTAAAAGAAAAGAAATTAAAAGAAAAGAAAAGAGAAGTCTGCGATGTTCCTCCGCTGCTGCTGTTGTTGCATTTGGAACACAAAGTACAATCTTAATCTTTTATTTTGGTCTTTGCCACATTCATTTGCAGTTTTTTGTGCAAAACCATGAACAGTCGGAAAGAACTCAGATTACTCACATCAAATGGAACTTTTACACGGCATTTCAATAATATGATAACTCCAGAAATCAGAAAACCATCACTTTTTTTCTGTAAATGTTTGGCCAGTTTCGCTCGACGTAAGAAAAAATAAGTGCAAATTGGTGAAAAAAAAGGAATTATAAATCAATGCAAACTAGTTAAACCTTCTAAAGGCACACATTGGAACATTTACACTTATACTTGTGTGTGTGTCTCCAAAGCGTCTGTGTGCAGCAGTGATTAATGCCTCCTCTGCCTTTTGTGCGCATGTTTGTGGGATTATAAGCTTTTGGCTCGACCTTGATGGAAAATCATTACACTTTCATGCACATTAGAGTCACACGTGTCCAATCCGTCTCCGCCTAATCGTTACCTGTTTCTGCACCCAAAGATGCTGCGGCCACGACTTGTTTTCAATTACAGAGTGAATATATCATACCGAATGTGCGGCGCAGACCTGCTGAGACGAGACGGCAGCGAGTGTGAGAAAGGACACGTTTTACACCAAATCTACTTCTTTTTTTCTAACCGAGGGCCTGGTATTAAAACACGTCGAGGGTAAATACAGCGAGTCGTTCAGATTCAGAGTCGTCTAATACGGCTTTGGCACATGACATTGTTAATAAGGCTTTAGTCGGTGTCACAGTGTCATGTCGTTAATGAGGTTATTGTGGTAAAAAGACGATCATTTCACATTTTCACAGTTCAGACTCGTTCTGCGGTCAAACGGCATGGCTCTTACAGCAGTCACGTTGCCTAAGAGCTTTGTTTTCGTTTATTTTCAGTGCCTAAATACTTCATTATTTCAACTGTAGACATTATTGTCAGTTAAATCGTGTGAAATACTGATCGCGAGGCGGCGGAAAAAAGCAGGTTTCAGATCCAGTTTAACCAGGAGATTTCGACTTTAAAGGGCCGTCGGCTCGTCTCCATGGAGATGTTATAATGTGTCACAATATTAAACGTATCTATCTCCACAGAGACATGCGGAGGACGCCACTTGGCCAAGTTACAAGTCGGATCTGGGGAGAGGCGAGCCTGAAGGAATGCACGTTTTTCCAAGACTTTGGTGAAGTTTATGGCACTTCTTTTAATCAAGTTTGATTTATAGAGCTCTTTACGACGCTCACGGCGACCAAAGTGCTTTTCAATAAAGTGAAGTCAAAACAAGGTAAAAAACGAAACATAATACAATACAATTAACGGACAACAAAACAAACTACAAAATAACTGCCTGGTACAAACATCTCTGTGAAGTGTCTGTCGTGCACTGTCCCTGTCTCATGAAATAAATACACTAATACTAAGTGTTGAAAGCCAATAATAACAAGCTTTAACAATAAAAACACCTTATGAATGCTTAAACTGTCCAAAAATCTGTTCTTTGTGCATTTTGGATGAACTTCAGTGCTACTTCCTGTCATTTTCAGCGTCTTTTGCACAAACTGCCACTTCGCGGATGTAAAACTATGACTTGGATTTGATTGTTATAAAAGCAGACGTTTCGGACTGAAGCAGATCCCGTTCAGGAACAGAAAGTGTAAATGTACGGCTTTATTATTATTCTTTTTTATATTTACAGGTCTGGACATGTTTCTACAAATGTGGGCCTTCTGTGATCCAGGGCTTGGTCTTGGTGCCTGGTTCTCTTGCTTTCTAAATGTGTGTGTGGGTGTGTGTGTGCGTGTGTGTGTGTGTGTGTGTGTGTGTGTGTGCGCGTGCGTGCGTGCGCGCGTGTGTGTGTGTATGTGTGTGCATGTATGTGCGTGCGTGTGTGTGTGTATGTGTGTGCATGTATGTGCGTGCGCGGTGTGTGTGTATGTGTGTGCATGTATGTGCGTGCGTGTGCGGTGCGTGTGTGTGCGTGCGTGTGTGCAGAGGGCAGTGTGTCGGAGCGGCCCCGTCATAATGTGCTCTGACACTTGTGAAATGAGAGGTGCGTTTCCATGGAGCAGACAGAAAAGAGGAAAGAGCGAGAGAGAGGAAAGGGGAGAGAAGGCTGGGGGGGGGGGGGGGGGGGGGGGGGGAGGTCTCTGGGGGAGGTCTCTGGGAGAGGTCTCTGGATCCGGAGCCTGAGGTTTGTCGTGAGGGTTCAGATTCTTCAGAAAAAAAGACTGTTCTAAAATGTTGAGGTTAAAATGGAAGAAAAGGACTTTTAATGAACAATTTACACAATTTAAAAGAAATATCCAAACAGAAAATCAGGAAATTGTGTTGAACTTTTAGAGGATTAAAGGTCTTGAAAAGGTGAAAAAACACCCAGAACGATTTCATTTTAAACTGTGAAGACGTAAACCTGACTTTTCACAACGTTCAGAGGCCAGAGTGGATAGAGTTTAGGACCCTAACAGCGCACTTCCTGATCTTTAGATGCAGACGGTACACACCAGTGACAGAGCCTTTTAATGAGGTTTGAAGATCTGCTTCAGCTCCAGATCTCTCACAGAGCCTTTTCAATCAGGTTTGAAGATCTGCTTCAGCTCCAGATCTCTCACAGAGCCTTTAAAGGTTTGAAGATCTGCTTCAGCTCCAGATCTTCACAGAGCCTTTAATGTGGTTTAAAAATCGTGCTTCAGCTCCAGATCTCTCACAGGATGAAGCTCGTCCACTTCATTGTTTCAGTCTTCCGGCGGCTCATCATCACATTTGGAGGAAGCTTTTCAACTGTGATGTTCAAATGCACTGCAGAAACACTGGCTAGACACATGTCCACCAGACTTTGAATTCAAACCTGACACGCTCTGATGAACTGTTGTGGTCCAAGTCAAGTTTTTTGTGGATCGGTTTTTTGTGGTCAAATTGGTGTAAATTCTGCGTTTTAAAGCGTTTGATGTGGTCCAGAGCATCAGACACAAAAGTTGGACAAAACCTGCACCGGGCAAAAAAACAACGTCCAGACGCAGTTCTTGGAACAAATGTTGAAATTCACCAAACTCAGATCGCCTCAGAAGTATCTGGTGGAGCTGCTCTCTCAACCTGGTCTGCCATCCGCACCTACAAGCTGCCAACGAGGTACACGAGCGTCTGCTGGTCAGTTTATCCTCCAGTCCAAAGTGTCTTCAAATGTAAAGGCGTCCAACTGCAGCGTCCGGCGCCTTTAGTCTTTTTGTCCTTCTTGAACAGCCACTTTTCATGAACATAATTTAGATGAACTAATATAAAATTGTTCCAAAGTGATGCGAGAAAATGAGTTATGGCCTTTTATGGAGTATTTCCAACATAAAAACACAATGAAACACATGAGAGTCCTAAAAGTAAAGCTGGTTCTACAGAGAGGACAAACAACACCGCCATCAAGGGCAAAGGTGTAATTCAAAGCCCTAACACCAGAGGGCAGTAAATCTGGTCACCTCTTGATCCCGGGAGGACAATGGAGGGTCGAGGAGGACGAGGACGACCCGGTGTAAACGGAGCTGGTATTGATGATGATTAAAACACTGTAAATCTTCATCTGAGACGCTGCAGTCGCTCGATAAAGACACAGAACGACTGAGCGGACACAGGCGCCGTGACAACATGGAAATATACTGACAATTACATACATACATTATATATTTGCATCTCGATAACAATATTCAGACAGTGTTTTAACTTTAAATGTGTTTGTTCATGTCTTAACCACAAACGGTCAGAAATATCACTGTATAGTCTCTTGTTGAGGTCAGTTTTATTAGATTTAATTTTAAACGATAAACTCGATATTCTTTATTAGATATGACTCGATATGAGACTCGATATTAGATTAGAATAACGTCTAATCTAATTCTAATTTTGTTTATCTCCAAAACAACTGTACATTTGAGTTACTTTATAATAATAACAAAAACAAACAATGAGTTGTAATAAAATTAAAAGTAGCAAAATACGTGTCAAATAAGATACAAATATGTGAACACTGAGAAAAAAAATAACAATTAGATAATATAAAAGTACAATATATCAAGAATATACAAGATATCTAATCATTATTACTTGTACTTTGAACGTACAGAATGTGTTCCTTTGTGTTTTATAAATGAGACTCCAGAATCCAGAGTCCGAAAACACGCCCTGAACACGCCCAGAACATGTCCCGAAAACGCCCAACATGTGCCCGAAAACACGCCCTGAACACGTCCCAAAAACACGCCAAACATGTCCCAAAAACACGCCCAGAACATGTCCCGAAAAACACGCAGAACATGAACATGTCCCAAAAAACACGCCAGAACATGTCCCGAAAACACGCCAGAACATGTCCGAAAACACGCCCAGAACATGTGCCCGAAAACACGCCCAGAACATGTCCCGAAAACACGCCCGAACATGTCCAAAAACACGCCCAGAACATGCTCCCGAAAACACGCCCAGAACACACCCAGCAGGTGCAGACCTTCCAGCTTCAGTCCTGAAGATCTGGAGATGGATTCTGGACTCTGCTTCTGGTTTAACCCCAAACGCCACAGGGACAAACACACGTGTGAACAATAAAATAATCATCGAAACAAAAATGTTCTCAAAGGCAACCGTTTGAAGTGATCTCCGCGATCTCTTCAATGCCGAGGTCAGTAGAAACGTGTGGTTTGGATCCGAGTCCAGACACTTTGGGAGAATCAACCGTTTTTTTCATGTTAAATGAAATGGCGCCGATGAAGAATGTTTGCGTTCATGAAATAAAACCAAAGATCAATGCTCTGTTATTGAAACTGAAACCACGCGGTCTGGGAATCCAACCCTGAACCTTCTCGCTTGGACCCGCTCTAACTCGACCACACCGGCCTCACCTCCATCTGCTCCCTGCTTCTGTCCACACGTCTGCGAGGATCATCTCCACCTCCTCTGCATTCGGACAGAACGGCCTGATTATCGCCGTAACAACCGGCGCACGAGGCGAAATGTGAGAACGCTGGAGGACTCTTCTGCCTCCGAGAGGAAGACGAGGGAGACGAGGGAGACGAGGGAGGAACGGGAGCGCTAATGGGCGAGGAGGAACGGGACCGGCGAATGGGCGAGTATATTTCTGCATTACGAGAGCGATCGGACCACTGGACCGAGAGCGCCCGACGTGGAGCTCCGTGTGTTATTTTCACGGGCCATTGGGCGGAGCGGGCGAAGGTGACATTACCACGACGACGGAGTTTGTGCGCGCGAGTGTGAGGAGGACATTATTGAAAACAAAGAGACGGGAGAAGAGAGGAGAAACGGAGACGTAAGAGGAGGTTATAAATACTGTGAACCGTGGATGAACCGAGGCGTTATCGCCGCCGCCAACGACTCCGGGCGGCGTTTCATCTGAAGAACGCACGCGTCTAAAGTGACTTGGACTCAATCAAATGTGCTCGTGGAGCTTCTTTTTTATTGTGTCTTTGAAATGGCGAATGGTCTCTGGATTCAGGTTTGGAGCGCGCGTGAGAAGGAAAGATCTGCGTCACCGAAAAGCACAAATAAAGCGAAATGAATTAGACTTCCTGGTGAAGTCGCTTCAAACTCAAAACCAAACACACATTTAAATATTTCACCGATGAAACACTTGAATAAACGTGCACAAAAGAGTGTAAAGATGATGGAACGACCACTTTCACTGTCATTGTGTAAAGTTCTTTAGGCTTAAGATTGATTTCAACAAACGAAACTTTATCTCGCGTTCTCGGTGTGAACAGCCCGTGAGGCCCTCCTGAAGGGACCGCCCAGGGGCCCACGGACCACGCTTTGGTGACCACTGGATCAGATCTAAACAGTCTCCAGACACGACCATAGTTCAACACCTACAGAGGCCTCTCCCCTCTCCCCCTTCCCCCCTCTCAACCTCTCTCCCCTCTCTCTCCCCTCTCTCCCCTCTCTCCCCCCCTCTCCCCCCCCTCCCCCTCTCCCCTCTCTCCCCCTCTCTTCCCCCCTCTCCCCCCCTCTCTCCCCTCTCTCCCCCCCTCTCCCCCTCTCTCCCCCTCTCTCCCCCCTCTCCCCTCTCTCCCTCTCTCCCTTCTCCCCCTCTCCCCTCTCTCCCCCTCTCTCCCCCTCTCTCCCCTCTCCCTCTCTCCCCTTCTCCCCTCTCTCCCCTTCTCCCCCTCTTCCCCCCTCTCCCCCCTCTCTCCCCCTCTCCTTCCCCCTCCTCTCCCTCTCTCCCCCCTCTCTCCCTCTCTGTCATCGTTTCTCTCATTTCCCGTTTGTCTTCTCTCCCTCTTTCCCACCCTCCTCACCTCTTCCTCCCCTTTTCTGGGCCTTCATCTCCTTCCCTCTTCCCTTCCTCCCACTTCTCTCATCTCCTCCCACTCTTCTCTCATCCTCTCCCCTCTCTCTCATCTCCTCCCACTCTCTCTCATCTCCTCCACTCTCTATCTCTCCCACTCTCTCTCATCTCTCCCATCTCTCTCTCATCTCCTCCCACTCTCTCTCATTCCCCCTCTCTCTCTGTCACCCCTCTATCTCTTACACCCCTTCCTCTTCTGTCTCCCCTTTCTTTCCTTTTCTCTCCACTTTTGTTTCTCTCTCTTCTACCCTCTATCTCAGCTCCTACTCTTCCTCCTCTTCCTCCTCTTCCTCCTTTTCTCGCTCTCCTTTATTCTCTACCTCTGATTTCTCTCTCCCTTTCTTCTCTTCTCCTCTCTCTCTATTAACCTCTTTTTTCTCCCCTCTTCTCCTCTCTTCCCCTCTTCTGTCCCTCAGTTTCTCTCTCCCCCTCTTCCTCTCTCCTCCCCCTCTCTCCTCTCCCCTCCCTCCCCTCTCGTCTTCTCACCTGTTGAATAATCATCTCTCTCTCCGGACGTGCGAAGGGTCCCCGGTGGCTCCATCTCGCCGCCGTTTCGCCTCCCGCTCATTCCCATGTGTTACTTTTTCAATTTGTTGGGGCGACGGCTTCAGTCTGGAGGAGGCGATGGGGCGTACGGCGGGGGGGGGGGGGTTGGCGACGGGGGCCCGACATTGCGGGACGGGGGCCGGGGGTAATTGACAGTGACACGCGGCCGTCAGATGAGATTAGTGCGAGCTCCGTAAGCAGTTCATCAGCGGCAGGAGAAGAAGAAGAAGAAGAAGACGAAGATGAAGAGAGAGGGAGGAATCGGAATGAAACGAGTGCGAGGCCAGAACCGGGAGGAAAGTTTGGGGCGCGACTTTAACAAAGTTTATAACGGACAAAACCGGGATTCATCCGTCGTTTTGGTGTTTGAAGACGATAAAATCCCTCACTCGCTCACAAGAAGAGAGACAGTTAATGACCTCATCGTGGGGGACAGTAAAGGCCCCCCGTGACACCGTGACCCGGCCCCGCTCAGGGGACACCGAAGCCCCCCCGACTTTATTTGGTGTATTTGTACCTGTCGTACGTATAAATGATAGTTTTACACTGATCGAGCAGGAGTTTGTGGAGGAAATGTGGAAAATCTGTGGAAAATGACAGGAAGTGACATCACACCAGGGACAGGAAGTGACATCACACCAGGGACAGGAAGTGACATCACACCAGGGACAGGAAGTGATGTCACACCAGGGACAGGAAGTGACGTCACACCAGGGACAGGACAGTTTATGCAGAATTTACACAAAGAAAAGTTCATTTCCTCGTGTGATGTCATCAATTACAAACAGGAAGTGACATCATAAATCCCCCAAAAATTGCTATTCTGTGATGAAATGTGTATAATTTTTTAGCAAAATTTAAAATATATTTAGCTTAACTTTATTTTAGTTCAATGAGTCGTCCGACCAGTAGGGGGCACTTTGAGACCAAAAGTAATATGATAAAAGTCGAGGCGAAACACATCTGAACGCTAATGCTAACTGCTAACTGCTGAACAAACACATTAGCCTACGCTAGCTCTGATAAGGTGGGAAACAGAGACGGCACAGCACCAGAACCAGCCCGGACCCGGCCCAGAACCAGAACCTTTGGACTGAAACGTGTCGAGCCTCAAGCCTCGGACTCGCACGCCTGCTGAAACACACAGTTCTTCCGTTCTCCTGAAGCAGAACCGCCGGAACGTGGCGAGGAGCCGTGTGACTAAAGCGCTGCGTTGTTTGTGCGTGTTTGTGCGCTCGTCCTTCATCGTCTCCAGACCGTCACGGCCTTGGCTTTAACGGACAAAAGACGCACCACGAGGGAGTGCGAGGGAGAGAGGGGGAAGGAGAGCGAGGGGGAGGAGAGGTCAGAGGTCAAATAGGTTGTTTACAGACGTCTTTCAAATAACATGTTAATTAACTCCCATTTCGAGCGTCACTTTAATGAAATATCGTGTTTTTGTGTCGCTGATATTCTCGCGCTCTCCGAAGGTCGGCGTTCCGTGTGAAGTACGCGTTCAACGGCAGCGCTAACGGTTTGTGCGCGCGCCCCCGTTCAGTGACGTCACACCCGGGACAGGAAGTGACATCACACCAGGGACGCTCAGTCAGTCAAACTTTATGCAGAATTTACACAAAGAAACAACTTTTTAAACTCTCTAAAACATGAATTCAGCTAATTAAAGCTGCTTTCAGAATTGTATTGTCTAATTGTGCTATTAGTGGTTGCTGGGTAATTTCCTCGTGTGATGTCATCAATTACAAACAGGAAGTGACATTATATAACCTAAAAAATGGCTTTTCTGGGATAAATTTGGTTTAAATTTGAGCGAAATTCCAAATACATTTATCTTAACTGCGTTTTAGTTCAACGAGTCGTCCGACCTGTAGGGGGCGCTTTAACTGTCAGACTTGAGCGTCACTGTTGCCGCGGCCTACAGGATTAAGCGTTGTGCAGTATATTTCTGTGTATTGCATGTTCTGCCTGTGTCGTTTTCCTCTCGTTTTCAGAAGAACGACTCTGAGTTTTAAAACGCTCTTTTCAAACGCTCTTTTTAAACGCTCTTTTAAACGCTCTTTTTAAACGCTCTTTTCAAACGCTCTTTTCAAACGCTCTTTTCAAACGCTCTTTTAAACGCTCTTTTTAAACGCTCTTTTTAAACGCTCTTTTTAAACGCTCTTTTCAAACGCTCTTTTAACGCTCTTTTTAAACGCTCATTTTTAAACGTCTTAACTCTTTTAAACGCTCTTTTTAAACGCTCTTTTCAAACGCTCTTTTAAACGCTCTTTTTAAACGCTCTTTTTAAACGCTCTTTTTTAACGCTCTTTTTAAAACGCTCTTTTAACGCTCGCTCTTTTAAACGCTCTTTTTAAACGCTCTTTTAAACGCTCTTTTAAAACGCTCTTTTTAAACGCTCTTTTTAAACGCTCTTTTTTAAACGCTCTTTTTAAACGCTCTTTTTAAACGCTCTTTTCAAACGCTCTTTTAAACGCTCTTTTTAAACGCTCTTTTTAAACGCTCTTTTAAACGCTCTTTTAAACGCTCTTTTTTTTAAACGCTCTTTTTAAACGCTCTTTTAAACGCTCTTTTTAACCGCTCTTTTTAAACGCTCTTTTTAAACGCTCTTTTAAACGCTCTTTTTAAACGCTCTTTTTAAACGCTCTTTTAAACGCTCTTTTAAACGCTCTTTTTAACGCTCTTTTAAACGCTCTTTTAAACGCTCTTTTTAAACGCTCTTTTAACGCTCTTTAAACGCTCTTTTTAAACGCTCTTTTTAAAAGCTCTTTTAAACGCTCTTTTTTTAAACGCTCTTTTTAAACGCTCTTTTTAAACGCTCTTTTTAAACGCTCTTTTTAAAAAGCTCTTTTAAACGCTCTTTTTAACGCTCTTTTAAAACGCTCTTTTAAACGCTCTTTTAACGCTCTTTTAAACGCTCTTTTAAACGCTCTTTAAAGCTCTTTTAACGCTCTTTTAAACCTCTTTAAACGCTTTTGCTTTCTTTTAAACGCTCTTTTTAAACGCTCTTTTTAAACGCTTTTTAAACGCTCTTTTTAAACGCTCTTTTTCAAACGCTCTTTTCAAACGCTCTTTTTAAACGCTCTTTTAAACGCTCTTTTCAACGCTCTTTTTAAACGCTCTTTTCAAACGTTCCACTCTTGTTCCGTCGTCACACGCGCTCGCGGCGTCGCGCTTCGTTCGCGCTTGCCCTGTCCGTTTACGAGGTTGTGTTCTCCGAGCGCTCACACAGACGACGGAGATGAAGAACAGCGCTTCAAGTGGCACGGGACGTAAATGACGCGGTTTGAACTGAAGGCTTTTCTTGAATTTTCAACTGCTGCGCTAATTGTGATTGACATCTAGTTTCACTCAAATACAAAGTAAGTTTCCAAAATCCCTATGTATTTTATTAATATGTCAAAAACAAACAAAATGAAGCATCAAATTTAAACCTGACTTTATTTTTTTTAATTAGAACTACAGTATTTTGTTCCTTTTTCCTAATAAATGATGAATGATGAAAAACGGCATCATTTCTCACATTTCTAACCGTAGTTCAGACGTTTCCCGATCTTTTCCCCGTTTCAGTCTTTCCCTCGACAAATCCAATTCCTTTACGTTAATCGGCCGCTCGACCTTCTCCAAATAAACCGTCCGTTTCCCCGCGCGCGTCCTCGTTCCACACAGAAGAAGAGCGAGAACCTTCTGAAACGCGAGCGTCGTACCGGGCCTGGTCCACTTAAAGAGCGCGCGGGGGGGAGACTCGGCGCGCCCCGGAGGCCGTCCGGAGGTGCTGCGCGTTCTCACTTTGTGCTGCCTATTCAGGGGGAACCGGCTTTATTATTACCTGCGAAGCTCCGGCAACTGCTCCAGCGCGTGAAAGGAGCGGGGAGGCAGGCGGGAGGGAGGGGGAGGGAGGTGGGAGAGTGGGGAGGGGGGGACGGGGGGGGCATTGTGGAGTGAAAGCGCTGCTGAAAGAAGAGCAGCGGCAGCACAGATTCATTGCAGTTTTAATCAATTTGAGGAGAAAAACACTGGGACAATGAAGCCGTAAAATACATTCTGAAACACAAAAACAGAACCTTTTGCCCTCGTGTGGCGGCGAAGGATAAACGGACGTATCCTTGGTGAAGAAGACACGCGCAGACTGCACATTACACGTGAAGCCACAGCTGCCCCGGGGCGGGCCGACAGAAGTTCAACTCAATTCATTTTTGTTCAAAAACGATGAAACGTTTGTCAATAAAAGCGAAGCAGATGAACCTTCACAGGAACGACCTCCGCGTCATCCTCCATTGGCCCAGGAGGGTTCCACTGAAGGAAAATGTCCAGTTGTATCATCCAGACGTTCTCACTGCAGCTCAGAGGACAAACATCACTGAGAAGGTCTCTTGGATGAGAGTCGAAGGCAGTGTCCAGATGATACGACTGAAGACTTTACTACACAGGGATTAAGCAAGTGGAGAACTGTCCTAGAGCGCCCCCTGTCTGCAGGCTCTCCTTCTCTGCAAAGGAAAACTGCAAAAAACCCAGTGGGAAAAAGAAGAAACTCCTGTAGAACCTGGAGTAGAACCTGGAGTAGAACCTGGAGTAGAACCTGGAGTAGAACCTGGAGTAGATGGTGCAGGGCCGAGGCAGAGGTCGTGGAGCGTCCAGATCCACAGGTCAGGACTCTAGCAGGGTCAGGACTGCGGCGGGCTCAGGACTCTAGCGGGGTCAGGACTGCGGCGGGGTCAGGACTGCGGCGGGGTCAGGACTCTGGCGGGGTCCGGACTGCGGCAGTGACTAAGAAAGAATCCTAGTCATATTTTGATCATCGTTTTCAGGAATAAACAGACTTTCATCAATATTAACTTTATTTGTGAATTTGTCTCCATGGAAACCTTCACTCTTTGATATTTGATTTAAAACAGAAATAATCGTTTGAAAAAGCTTCAACAAAACTGTGAAATCTTTCATTCTCATTTTCTCATGAACCAAGATGTTTCTAGTGACAACGTTTCTTTAGTACTTATATTTATATTGTGACCTGAATATTTATATTGTGACCTGAATATTTATATTGTGACCTGAATATTTATATTGTGACCTGAATATTTATATTGTGACCTGAATATTTCTGATTATCGATTATCCAACAAATACAAGTCTCTTCTGTTTGAAATCCACTTGAACGTGTCTGGTTTCGCTGCGTTGGAGCTCTGTTTCTGTTTCCTTGACTCCTCGACACACAAAGCCCGCCTCTTCAGTCGGCGCTCGGCTCCTTTTCTCCTCGCCGCCGCCACAGCCGCCCCAGCCGCCGTCCCGTCCAATCAATAGCACATCAGCCGCCGGCAGAACGGACACGCTCCACAAAAGCCGCGGCGTATTCGTGCTCTACCTCGCTCCCCCGACCTCCGACCCCACGCGCCGCGGCTCGTCGGCGTGTTCGAGTGCCCGTGCCCCGGCGCCCTTCACCTCCGCGCGTTTCCTCACAATATTCACCTTTTTACGGACTTTGAAAAAACCAACACAAAACGGCCCATTGGACACATTGTGCGGCCGTGAGCGCGCGCTACAATAACGCGCCGTATTTAACGGGATTCTAACGCCGAGACACAATCGCGACGCGGCGTAACGAGGACGGGCGACGCTGGAATGTCACCGTGTGTGTGGCGCGGACAAAAGGTCAAAGCGTTGAATAAAAACGGCAGATTATGTCGTTTGCGTAGAAAAGAACAGTTCGTCCACTTTCCGCGCCACAACCTTCGCCGCGCGCTCAGGATTATAAAGCGGGAAAAGAAAACACATTGATGCACGCTCGAGCACCACTTAGCGGTCGCCAGTTAAACGCCTCTTGTTGCGGTTCGCGGCCGCCGTCAAAGGTTTCGGTTGTAACCATGACAACAGCTAAGACGACCATTCAGACTGCAATGTAATATTATAATTCGTCTTTAGCTTGTCATGGATATTCTCTCGCGCGGCCGCGGTGGCGTTTCGGCCTCACAACGACATGGTCACAGGTTGTTCTCCCCGCGTGTCGCTGCGTGGTCTCGTCACGCGCACGTTCAGGGTCTCGTGTCAGATGCCTTTCCCTTCTCGGCCTTTTCTCAGACTTTGTCAAATCTAAAATACAATCATGTTCATTACGTTTTAGATGTGTTGTCTCGTCAAACTTCATTCATGATCTCCACCGTTTTGGTTCAGTCCGTTGTTTTTCCTGCTATCTCGCCGCCTAGTGGACGTTTGGCTGCACTGCTCGTTCACCCGCTGCACGTCTGAGCCGCCCTGACGACGACGCGGACCCTAAATTGTCTTCATTTAGTCGTTTTTAGCTCCTGAACAGGGACCCGTGTAACATCTCACATTCCGAACGACTCGGCGCTAAACTCGGGGGTTGGGGAGGGGGCGCCCGGGGGTCCCGAGGGTGCGGCCCGTGGCTCGCGTGTGATAATGTGACCTCGTTTGAACAGATTGTGGATGAACCGGAGCTCTTCCAGGGGCATTACCGGGCGCACGGAGGACAGAAGAGAGACTCACACACACACTTTCCATGTAGACGCTGAACGAAGGTCGTTTGTCGCCTCATTTTGACCGCTCATGATGTTTGATTCCATTTAAAAACAACTAATTTCCTGAGCAGAAACAGGACAAACCACTGGAGGCGCCCCAGAGTTAGTTTTAGAGTATATTTTCTCTCATTTGGGCGCTCGCTTCTTCGCTCATACTTGTCTGAATCTGTTATTTACACTGGTTTCTTTTGCGTTGCCAGATTGGGAGGCGGAGACCATCGAGGAGAGCCCACCTGACCAACGCCGTCATCATTTTATTGTGTGTTTTTGGTGTAATTCCTCCCCCTTGTGTTCATTTTGGGTCAGTCTTTTTGCATTTAAACCCTCTTTGTTTTGTTTCTATTGTTGAAATAACTTTGCCTTCGTTAAATGACCCTCTGGCGCCCTCTGCAGGGACGTAAAATGTGTGCTTCTCAAAGTGGGGGGTGTGGACCAGATGATTTCAAGCCATGACTCAATATTTGATCCAGGTTCTATATTTAAAGCAGCGCGTTTCACTTCAAACCAACGTTGATTTCAGTTTTTCACACTGAACTTAATAATGGCCCCGCCTTTCATTCCACTGCGGGGGTCCTGAGTCAGGGGCGTGGCTATTGTGAGGGGGCAGCGGTTCATAAAGAATACATGAATAAAAATAGATCACTGTTTCCAACAATAAAACGACGAGCCACGGGTTTTAACGGGGAAAAGTTCTGTCAAATGTGGAATCGTTTTATAGAAATCTAGCTTTTGCGCGACACTCAGAATCGTCCCGTTTCGACGGCACTTTTTTGTTTGCTCTTTTCTAAGCACATTAAGCGCTCTCTTCATAAAGTGGGTACATTTAAAAGTGGCGTGTGCGTGTCTGCTTCGCTGGAGCGGGGAAATCTAGTCCACGTCCCGGCGGTGCCACTATTAGAGGCCGCGAATTATAAAACTATTAACCAGGACCGAGATCCCAATTAAAACACGATTCAGTCCAGATCTGATACTTGGGCTTTGATTAAGAGGGGAGCCCATTAGAGCGAAGGGGGACGACCGGCGCACCTCCACGCCGCGCGCTCGGAAACGCACTTAACAGCCACTGGCTTTGCACACAAAAACCCGCTCGTTTTTGGACAAATTAAGGTTAATTACTTTGGCGAACGTGGCTGCGAGCGAGGCCAGGGATTCTCAGGGAGTTCGGGAGAGAGAGGAGGAGGAGGGATGTTCAGGTAAAGGTGAATTCAGCGCTCTAAACGGGGGAGAGGGGGGTGGCTTTGGAGCGGGGGGAGGGGTTTGTCAGAGGCATGTTTTTACGCTGCGAAATGTGGCTGCCAAGGTTAAAGTCAATACAAATAATCACAACAAGGGCTGAATATGTTGTGTATTTTACGACCCACCTGGATAAATAAAGGTTAAATAAGTAAGAAAAAAATTATTGCAAGTTTAAAAAATAATAATAATAACTGAATAATGCTGCAGACATTTTTGACACAGACTTCGACCAATAAAGCCATGACTGAAGTATATTTAGGACCAAGGTATTTTTCTGAATGATACTTTACTTTATGTCTGAATTATTATTATTATTATTATTATTATTATTATTATTATTATTATTATTATTATTATTATTATTATTATTATTATTGTATTATTTATTATTATATTATTTCATTATTATTATTATTGTTATTATTATTATCATTATCTTATTATTATTATTGTATTATTATTATTATTATTATTATTATTATTATTACTATCATATTATTATTATTATTATTATTATTATTATCATTATTATTATCATTATTATTATTATTATTATTATTATTATTATTATGTTATTATTATCTTATTATTATTATTATTATTATTATTATCATATTATTATTATTATCATCATTATTATTATTTTATTATTATTATCATTCTCATGATCATATTATTATTATTATATTATTATTATTATTTTTATTATTATTATTATATATCTAAGCTAAGCAGGGACGGGGCCGGGCTAGTCCTTGGATGGGAGACCGATGGTACCCCAGGTGCCACAGGGGGGCGGTAGTGCAATCTATCCTTGGGCAAGACACTTTGCCCACCTGCATCCAGTGTCCGTGTGTGTGCCGTGTGTGTGTGTGTGTGTTGTGTGAGTTCATTAACTGCCACGCGTCCACATCACAACATCGAAGGGCGTTTTCAGTTCTGCACTTTTGAACAGGAAGTCAACGGTCCCGTTTCCTGTATCACGCCGTGTTGTGCTTTGTAATGAACAAACTGCTCTACTTCCAAACTAAGTGCCTGAAAATAGTCTCGTTAATCCTTTTGTGAAATATTTAACTTCATCTCTGCAAAAAACCTGCCACACGTCGTCTTCAGACCCTTTTTTACTTTGGAACTCTCATTGTGACCACCAGCGCTCAGAACCTGCACCCACCCGTTCAACACGTCAGCCCAGACTGGACTTGCTAACACTAAACTCTTGTGACAGGCCCGTGCGACGAGCCCTGGTGTAGAGCCCCAAAATCACTCCCCTCGTCTGGACCTCTTTACCCACACACACACACACACACACTCGCACCACTCCCCCCCCCCCCCCCCCCCCCCCCCTCGCCGGCCCCCCACCTGCGATCCGACCAGAACGACGCCTGAAAATTTCACACAATCTCCTCGGCGGCGGTGGGTGGCCGGCCAATATGTCGCCGTAATTGAGCCTGGAGCGAGGTTCGAGTCCAAGGCAATTAAAGGCTTCCTCCCGCTCGAGCGGGGGGGTTTGTGGGACGGATTCCGGATGACGGCGGGGCAGGGTAATGGAACAGGAGCGCGCTTGTCCTTTCCGTTTTACATTAATACCTCTCCGATCGGAAGGGGACTGGCGCGCGGTGTCTTGGCGCGCCCGTGCCCGCCGCTCGGGTGCCACGCCGCTCTCGCACCTGTCAGCCAGGCTTCAGACGTCTCGCCTTGGACTAATCTAAGGTCGAGATAGAGTTAGTTCCAGAGGAGGGATTGAAGAGGCTGAAATGGGAACGGAAGATTGGCCCAGAAGGAGAGCGAGGCGTGAGAGGAGAGCGGGCTGAGTGCAAGTGCAGGTGGACGAGTGGAACTTTGGATTGTTTTACCCACTTTGTTTTTAAAGTCATCTCAGTCACCGACAATAAAGCCGCCGTCCAACTGTAAAAGTGTCCAACTGTTAAGTGTCCAACTGTAAAAGTGTCCAACTGTAAAGGTGTCCAAACTGTAAAAGGTCCAACTTGTAAAAGTGTCCAACTGTAAAAGTGTCCAACTGTTAAGTGTCCAACTGTAAAAGTGTCCAACTGTTAAGTGTCCAACTGTAAAAGTGTCCAACTGTTAAGTGTCCAACTGTAAAGTGTCCAACTGTTAAGTGTCCAACTGTAAAGTGTCCAACTGTTAAAGTGGTCCCAACTGTAAAAGTGTCCAACTGTAAGTGTCCAACTGTAAAAGTGTCCAACTGTTAAGGTGTCCAACTGTAAAAGTGTCCAACTGTTAAGTGTCCAACTGTAAAAGTGTCCAACTGTAAAAGTGTCCAACTGTTAAAGTGTCCAACTGTTAAGTGTCCAACTGTAAAAGTGTCCAACTGTAAAAGTGTCCAACTGTTAAGTGCCAACTGTAAAGTGTCCAACTGTAAGATGTCCAACAGATTAAGTGTCCGACTGTAAAGGTGTCCGACTGTAAAAGTGGTCCATCTGTAAAAGTGTCCAACTGTAAAAGTGTCCGACTGTAAAGTGTCCGACTGTAAAAGTTTCCAACTGTAAAGGTGTCCGACTGTAAAAGTGTCCGACTGTAAAAGTTGTCCGACTGTAAAGGTGTCCGACTGTAAAGTGTCCGACTGTAAAAGTGTCCATCTGTAAAAGTGTCCATCTGTAAAAGTGTCAACTGTAAAGGTGCCGACTGTAAAAGTGTCAAATGTAAAGTGTCCGACTGTAAAGGTGTCCGACTGTAAAAGTGGCCATCTGTAAAAGTGCCAACTGTAAAAGTGTCCAACTGTAAAAGTGTCCGACTGTAAAAGTGTCTGACTGTAAAGGTGTCCGACTGTAAAAGTGTCATCTGTTAAAGTGTCCAACTGTAAAAGTGTCCAACTGTAAAAGGTGTCCAACTGTAAAAGCTGTCCAACTGTAAACGTGTCCGACTGTAAGTGCCCAACTGTAAAGTGTCCGACTGTAAAAAGTGTCCAACTGTAAAAGTGTCCAACTGTAAAAGTGTCCGACTGTAAAAGTGTCTGACTGTAAAGGTGTCCAACTGTAAAAGTGTCCATCTGTAAAAGTGTCCAACTGTAAAAGTGTCCAACTGTCCAACTGTAAAAGTGTCCGACTGTAAAGGTGTCCGACTGTAAAAGTGTCCGACTGTAAAAGTGTCCGACTGTAAAAGTGTCCATCTGTAAAAGTGTCCATCTGTAAAAGTGTCTGACTGTAAAGGTGTCCGACTGTAAAAGTGTCCGACTGTAAAAGTGTCCATCTGTAAAAGTGTCCAACTGTAAAAGTGTCCGACTGTAAAGTGTCCGACTGTAAAGGTGTCCATCTGTAAAAGTGTCCGACTGTAAAAGTGTCCATCTGTATATGTGTCCATCTGTAAAAGTGTCCGACTGTAAAAACTGTGTGTCCGACTGTAAAGTGTCCATCTGTAAAAGTGTCCGACTGTAAAAGTGTCCATCTGTAAAAGTGTCCATCTGTAAAAGTGTCCGACTGTAAAAGTGTCCGACTGTAAAAGTGTCCGACTGTAAAAGTGTCCGACTGTAAAAGTGTCCGACTGTAAAAGTGTCCGACTGTAAAAGTGTCCATCTGTAAAAGTGTCCGACTGTAAAAGTGTCCATCTGTAAAAAGTGTCCATCTGTAAAAGTGTCCGACTGTAAAAGTGTCCGACTGTAAAAGTGTCCGACTGTAAAGGTGTCCGACTGTAAAAGTGTCCAACGGTAAAAGTGTAAAAGTGTCCGACTGTAAAAGTGTCCAACTGTAAAAGTGCCCACTATAATCTGGACAATCTGGATTATTTTTCCCTTGGTTTTCATTATAATTGTATCAGATTTGTGAAAAGATGAATTGAGCTCAAAAACGACATCTCTCACGGTGTCTCTCAGACCTGGTTCAGACCTGGTTCAGACCTGGTTCAGACCTGGTTCATACCAGGTTCAGCTTAGATTTAGTGAACTGGTTTAGCCCTGAATTAGGCCTTGTTTGGTCTTAGTTTAGACCTGGTTTAGACCTGGTTTAGTCCTAGTTTAGTCCTGGCTTAGACTTGGTTTAGTACTGGTTTAAACCTTGTTTATTCCTGGTTTAGACCTGTCATAGTTTAGTCCCGGTTTAGTCCTGGTTTAGACTTACTTTAGTCCCGGTTTAGTGCTGGTTTAGTCCTGGTTTCGTTCTGGTTCAGTCCTAGTTTAGTCCTGGTTTAGACTTGATTTAGTTCTGGTTTAGACCTGATTTAGACCTGGTTTAGACCTGGTTTAGTGCTGGTTCAGAGCACTTCTGGGCTGTTCCTGGCAGTGGTGTGTATTAAAAGTATCCGAGTACACAGGGAAGGCAGTAGTTTCTGTCAGCCTGCCTCGGGGCAGCTGTGACCTGACATTCTTCAGGCGTTTTGACTGGACTTCGCTCGGTCATTTTGTGTCTGTTTTAAAACATTATTACGAAACATTTCCTTTTCTTTGGGTCAAAAGTCAAAAGCTGGAAAAATAAACAACAAATCTTGATTTAGTCATCGAGTCATTATTCTTATGGAAAGAAAAAGATACAGAACCATAAACATTTGGGTTGTAAAGCGCCCCCTGCAGGTCGGACCACTCATTGAACTAAAACGCAGTTCATTTTTCTAGATTTAAAATGTAGCTAAATATTATAAAAACGTACATTTAAAATTAACCTAAAAATGATAAAAAACGTGATCACGGAATAGCAATTGTTTTAGGTTTATAATGTCACTTCCTGGTTGTAATTGATGACATCACAGTAGGAAATTACCCAGCAGCCACCGGGGCAAAACTCATCTAATGTCACTATTTTATAACATTTATGAGAGCGACTTTATTTTGTTGAATTCACGTTTAGAGCATCAAAAAAGTCGTTTCTTTCATGTGAATTCTGCATAAACTTTGAACTTTGTGACGTCACTTCCTGTCCCTGCTGTGACGTCACTTCCTGTCAGGATTTCCCCACGTTTCCTCCACAAATACCCGCTCGATCGGTGTCAAACTGTCACATTTACGTACGACAGCTTTAAACGCACCAAATGAAGTCAGAACCAGACGTGGTAAAAAGCCGCCGTACGTCACTTTAATATCGTCTTGAATATCGCCGTCTTTTTGCCGCGTCTCATCCGTGAAATGTGATATATTTTTGTCTCCTTTGAAAGAACACTCACCTCTTTCTCTTTTCTTCTCCTCCTTCCTCCTTCTCTGGCCCATTTCTAATCTCTGGGAGCGACTCCTCAGCCGAGGTGTACTTCAAAAACAAATCAATACACGTATAATGGCGCTGCGCACGCTTTGTAATTCTTATATCATTAGTTTTTCTCTCTCTTTGCTCTGTTCCTTTAAAGACGGCGAGCGTGCGCGTGCAGTCGCCCTCCGAAACTTTATTTAGTATTCTATGAATTTGAGATCAGTTATGTTTTATAATGACAGGGGCGCGGGAGGGGGGGGGGGCAGGTGTGGGGCGGGCAAAGGAGAGCGGGAGGGCCAAATCGATGGCGCCAGCGCACTTTTGGCGGGCTGTGGAAGCGCGCGGATCCATTGTGCAGGAATGATGATTTATGTCAGCGTGGAGGGGACCAAGGTGCGCGCCGATAATGATTAATGCTCTCCACCGCTCGCCCCCCCGCTCGCCCCGCCGCTCGCCCCTCGCTCGCCCCCCCGCTCGCCCCCCTCGCTCGGCCCCCCCTCGCTCGCCCCCGCTCGGCCCAAACTCGCCCCTCTCGCCCCCCGCTCGCCCCCCCTCGCGCCCAACTCGGCCCCCCGCTCGCCCCCCTCGCCGCCCCCTCGCTCGGCCCAAACTCGGCCCCATCGCATCAGCCGACCCCGGATTTCTCTTCGTATTCTGATTAGTCGCATTAAAACGACGCGTGTTTGGTAAAATGCACTTTTGTCACGTGTGGTTCCGTTGTCAGAAGCACGTTTCGTTCACACGCTTCGTTCACACGCTTCGTTCACACGCTTCGTTCACACGCTTCACCTTCACTTCCTGTTCGCGAGCTCGTCTTCCTCACGTTTCCCAATTTGTGACGTCAAAGGTCAAAGTTAGAGCTCTCCAATCACCTGCGCTCACATTAGCATGTCAGAGGTAAGCTAGCTTTTGTTTGATCCCCCTGTGGTAATTCCCTCTGCTGCCAGTAGATGGAGCGCTGACACAAACCCTGTCAAGGAAATGTCCGACTGTGGTTTTCAAATACATTACTTTTCTAAAACATGAGATGCCAAAGTAAAGTTACTCAAGAGCCGAATACAACGCATGATGAAGAAGAAGATGAAGGAGGAGGAGGAGGAGGAGGAGGAGGAGGGAAGAAAGAGGAGGAGAAGAAGAAGAGGAGGAGGAGAGAAGGAGGAGGAGAAGAAGGAGGAGGAGAAGAAGTGGAAGGAGGAGAAGAAGAAGGAGGAGAGAAGGAGAGGAGGAGGAGGAGGAGGAGGAGGAGGAGGAGGAAGGAGGAGAAGAAGGAGAAGAAGACGTACAATATTTGCCCAACGTTCACATTGTTCTCTCCTCCTCTTGTCTCTCCTCCTCTTGCTTCTCTCTCCTCTTGTTTCTCTCCTCCTGCTTTCTCTCCTCCTCTTGTCTCTCTCCTTCCTCTTCTTTCCTCCTCCTCTTGTTCTCTCCTCCTCTTTCTTCTCTCTTCTCTTGCTTCTCTCCTCCTTGTTTCTCTCCTCCTTTTTCTCCCCTCTTGCTTCTCTCCTCCTCTTGCTCTCTTCCTCCTCTTGCTTCTCTCCTCCCTCTCTGTCCTCTTGTTTCTCTCTCCTCTTGCTTCTCTCCTCCTCTTGTTTCTCTCCTCCTCTCTCCTCCTCTTCTTCTCTCCTCTTGTTCTCTCCTCCTCTTGTTTCTCTCCTCCTCTTGTTCTCTCTCCTCCTCTTGCTCTCTCTCCTCCTCTTGTCTCTCTCCTCCTCTTGTTTTCTCTCTCTTTCTGTCTCTCTCCTCCTCTTGTTTCTCTCCTCCTCTTGTTTTCTCCTCCTCTCTGTCTCTCTCTCTCCCTTGCTTTCTCTCCTCTCTCTCCTCCTCTCTCTCTCTTGTCTTCTCTCCTCTCTCTCTCCTCTTGTTTCTCTCCTCCTCTTGTCTCTCTCTCCTCTGTTTTCTTCCTCTCCTCTCTTCTTCTCTCTCTTCTCTCTCTCCTCTTGCTTGCCTCTCCTCTCTCCTCTCTTGTTTCTCTCCTCCTCTGTCTCTCTCTCTTCCTCCTCTTGCTTCTCTCTCCTCTCTCTCTCTCTCTCTCCTCCTCTTGTTCTCTCTCCTCCTCTTGCTCCTCTCTCTCTCCTCCTCTTGTTTTCTCTCCTCCTCTTGTTTTCTCTCTCCTCTTTCTCTCTCCTCCTCTGTTTCTTCTCCCTCTCTTGCTTCTCTCCTCCTCTTGCTTCTCTCCTCCTCTTGTCTCTCTCTCCTCCTCTCTCCTCTCTCCTCCTCTTCCTCCTCTCTGCCTCTCTCCTCTCTTGTTTCTCTCCTCCTCTTGTTTCTCTCCTCCTCTTCCTCTCCTCCTCTTGTCTCTCTCCTCCTCCTTCTCTCTCCTCTTGCTCCTCCTTCTTTTCTCTCCTCCTCTTGTCTCTCTCTCTCCTCTTGCTCTTCTCCTCCTCTCTCTTCTCCTCTCTCTCCTCCTCTTGTCTCTTTCCTCCTCTTGTCTCTCTCCTCCTCTTGCTTTCTCTCCTCTCTTCTTCTCTCCTCCTCTTGTTCCTCTCTCTCTTGATCCTCCTCTTGTTTCTCTCCTCCTCTCTCTCTCCTCCTCTTGATCTCTCCTCCTCTTCTCTCCTCCTCTTGCCTCTCTCCTCCTCTTGCTTCTCTCTCTCTCCTCTCTTGTTTCTCTCCTCCTCTTGTCTCTCTCTCCTCCTCTTGCTCTTCTCTCCTCCTCTTGCTTCTCTCCTCCTCCTTGTTCTCTCTCCTCCTCTTGCTCTCTCCTCTTCTCTCCTCCTCTCTCTCTCTCTCTTCTCTTCTCTCCTCCTCTTGTCTTTCTCTCCTCCTCTTGTTTCTCTCCTCCTCTTGTTCTCCTCTCCTTCTCTCTTGCTCTCTCTCCTCTCTCTCCTGCTCTTGCTTCTCTCTCCTCCTCTTCCTCCTCTCCTCTCCTCTTTGCTTCTCCTCCTCTTGCTTCTCTCCTCCTCTTGTTTCTTGTCTCCTCCCTTGCCTCTCTCCTCTCTTGTCTCTCCTCTCTTGTCTCTCTCCTCTCTCCTCTCTCTGCTTCTCTCTCCTCTTCTCTCTCCTCCTCTTGCTTCTCTCCTCCTCTTGCTTCTCTCTCCTCCTCTTGCTCTCCTCCTCTCTCTCCTCTTCTCTCCCTCTCCTCTCTCCTCTTGTCCTCCTCTCTCCTTCTCCTCTCTCCTCCTCTCCTCTTGCTCCTCTCTCCTCCTCTTGTCTCTCTCTCCTCTTGCCTCTCTCCTCTCTCTCTCTCCTCTTGTCTCTCTCCTCCTCTTGTTTCTCTCCTCCTCTTGTCTCTCTCTCCTCCTCTTGCTTCTCTCCTCCTCTTGCTCTCTCTCATCCTCCTCTCTTGTTCTCTCCTCCTCTTGCTTCTCTCTCTCCTCTCCTCCTCTTGTCTTCTCTCCTCTCCTTTTGTCTCTCTCCTCCTCTTGCCTCTCTCCTCCTCTCTCTCCTCCTCTTGTTCTCTCCTCCTCTTGTTCTCTTCCTCCTCTTCTCCTCTCTCTCTCCTCCTCTTGTTCTCTCTCCTCTGTCTCTCTCCTCCTCTCCTCCTCTTGCTCTCTCTCCTTCTCTTGCTTCTCTCTCTCTCCTCTCTCCTTTGTTTCTCTCTCCTCTGTCTCTCTCCTCCTCTTGTTCTCTCCTCCTCTTGTCCTCTTGCTTCTCTCCTCCTCCTTGCCTCTCTCCTCCTCTTGTCTTCTCTCCTCTTGTTTCTCTCCTCCTGCCTCTTGTCTTCTCTCCTCCTCTTCCTCGCTTCTCTCCTCCTCTTGTTTCTCTCTCCTCTTGCCTCTCTCCCTCTTGTTCTCTCTCTCTCTCTCTCCTCTTCTTCCTCTCTCCTCCTCTTGTCTCTCCTCTCTGCTTGCTTCTCTCCTCCTCTTGTCTCTCTCCTCCTCTTGCTTCTCTCTCCTGATCCTGGCTCACAGTTTGATGGATCTGGGGTTCCTCTGGTTCTCTGCCGCTCCAGGGGCCGTGGCGGTCACTCTAAACCCCGGCGCGGGCACTCCGGCGCGGGCGCTCCGGCGCGGGCACTCTGTCTCTGCCATCGCGGCTGTCAGCGCGCGCCGCTCTCCGCAGAAGGAGAAGAGGAACCGCTGGAGGAAAAATGGCCTCCGCGTCAGGAAAATGAATGGACGAGCGGCAGAAGCAGACAGGAGATGGAAAGAGAGCTTGTCCGAGCCGTCAGTCTGCTCCGGAGACGAGGGAGAGACATTAGGCGAGAGGGAGAGACATGAGGCGAGAGGGAGAGACATGAGGCGAGAGGGAGAGACATGAGGCGAGAGGGAGGGACATGAGGCGAGAGGGAGAAGAGAGGGAGAGATGAGGCGAGAGGGAGAGACATGAGAGAGAGGGAGAGCATTAGGCGAGAGGGAGAGACTGAGGCGAGGGAGAGACATGAGCGACAGGGAGAAGAGAGGGAGAGACTGAGCGAGAGAGAGATGAGAGAGAGGGAGAGACATGAGGCGAGAGGAGAGACATGAGGCGAGAGGGAGAGACATGAGGCGAGAGGGAGAGACATGAGGCGAGAGGGAGAAGAGAGAGAGAGAGACATCGAAGCGAGAGGGAGATGAGAGAGGGAGAGACATGAGGCGAGAGGAGAGACATGAGGAGAGAGAGGAGAGACATGAGGCGAGAGGGAGAGACATGAGGCGAGAGGAGAGACATGAGGCGAGAGGGAGAAGAGAGGGAGAGACATGAGGCGAGAGGGAGAGACATAGGCGAGGGAGAGACATGAGCGAGAGGGAGAGACATGAGAGAGGAGAGACATGAGGAGAAAGAAGGAGAGACATGAGCGGGGAGAGTGAGGCGGAGAGGGAGAGGACATGCAGACATGAGGCGAGAGGAGAGACATGAGCGAGAGGAGGACATGAGGGAGGAGAAGAGAGGGAGAGAGCATGAGGCGAGAGGGAGAGAATGAGACGAGAGGGAGAGACATGAGGCGAGAGGGAGAGACATGAGGGCGAGAGGGAGAGACATGAGACGAGAGGGAGAGACATTAGGCGGAGAGGAGAGACATGAGGCGAGAGGGGAGAGAGACATGAGAGCGAGAGGGAGAGACATGAGGCGAGAGGGAGACATGAGGCGAGGAGAGAGACATGAGAGAGAGACATGAGAGCGAGAGGGAGAAGAGAGGGAGAGAGATGAGGGAGAGCGGAGAGACATGAGCGAGAGGGAGAGACATTAGGCGAGAGGAGAGACATGAGCGAGAGGGAGAAGAGAGGGAGAGAGATGAGGCGAGAGGAGAGACATGAGACGAGAGGGAGAGACATAGGCGAGAGGGAGAGACTGAGGCGAGAGGGAGAGACATGAGGCGAGAGGGAGAGAGAGGAGGGAGAGACTGAGGCGAGAGGGAGAGACATGAGACGAGAGGAGAGAAGAGCGAGAGAGGGAGAGACATGAGGCGAGAGGGAGAGGAGAGGAGAGAGAGGGAGAGAACATGAGGCGAGAGGGAGAGACATGAGACGAGAGGGAGAGACATTAGGCGAGAGGGAGAGACATGAGGCGAGAGGAGAGACATGAGGCGAGAGGGGAGAGAGATGAGAGACATGAGGGGAGAGAGACGATGAGACGAGAGAGCATGAGGCGAGAGGGAGAGACATGAGGCGAGAGAGAGAGACATGAGGCGAGGGAGAAGAGAGGGAGAGACATGAAGGCGAGAGGGAGAGACATGAGACGAGAGGGAGAGACATGGAGGCGAGAGGGAGAGACATGAGGCGAGAGGGAGAGAGAGAGAGGGAGAGACATGAGGCGAGAGGAGAGACATGAGGCGGGAGGGAGAAGAGAGGGAGAGAGATGAGGCGAGAGGAGAGAGAGACGAGAGGGAGAGACATGAGGCGAGAGGGAGAGACATGAGGCGAGAGGGAGAAGAAGACGAGAGGGGAGAGAGAGAGACAGGCGAAGAGGAGAAGGAGAAGAGAGGGAGAGACATGAGGCGAGAGGGAGAGAATGAGGCGAGGGGAGAGGAGAGATGAGGGAGAAGAGGAGAGAGACTGAGAGAGAGAGGAGAGAGGGAGAGACATTAGGCGAGAGGGAGAGACATGAGGCGAGGGAGAGACATGAGAGAGAGAGAGAGACATGAAGCGAGAGGGAGAGACATGAGACGAGGGGAGAGACATGAGGCGAGAGGAGAGACATGAGGCGAGAGGGAGAGACATGAGGCGAGAGGGAGAAGAGAGGGAGAGAGATGAGGCGAGAGGAGAGACATGAAGACGAGAGGAGACATTGAGGCGAGAGGGAGAGACATGAGCGAGAGGGAGAGAGAATGAAGAGAGAGGACGAGAGGAGAGAGACAGAGAGGAGAGGAGACATGAGGCGAGAGGGAGAGACATGAGGCGGAGAGAGAGACATGAGCGAGAGGGAGAGAGACATGAGGCGAGAGGGAGAGAGGGAGAGACATGAGGGAGAGAGGGAGAAGACATGAGGCGAGAGAGGAGAAGAGAGGGAGAGAGATGAGGCGAGAGGGAGAGACATGAGACGAGAGGGAGAGACATTAGGCGAGAGGGAGAGACATGAGGCAGAGGGAGAAGAGAGGGAGAGATGAGGCGAGAGGGAGAGACATGAGACGAGAGGGAGAGACATAGGCGAGAGGGAGAGACATGAGGCGGAGAGGGAGAGAAGAGGAGAAGATGAGGAGAAGAGAGGGGAGAGCCAGAGGGAGCGAACATAGCAGAGGAGACATGAGGCGAGAGGGAGACATGAGAGGGAGAGATGAGCGAGAGGGAGAAGAGAGGGAGAGAGAGAGACGAGAGGAGAGAGAAGAGAGAGAGAGAGAGACATGAGGCGAGAGGGAGAGACATGAGGCGAGAGGGGAGGGGAGACGATGAGGAGAGAAGAGGGAGAGAGGGGGAGGAGAGGATGAAGGAGAGGGAGGAGATTGAGAAGAGAGGGGAGACATTGAGGCGAGGGAGAGATGAGGCGAAGAACATGAGGCAGAGCGAGAGAGAGACATGAGGCGAGAGGAGGTTGAGGGGAGAGAGAGAGGGAGAGAGAGGAGAGAGAGAGAATGAGGAGAGGAGACAGAGACATGAGGCGAGAGGGAGACGATGAGGCGAGAGGGAGAAGGCGAGAGGGAGAGAGAGGCAGAGAGGGAGAGACATGAGGCGAGAGGGAGAGACATGAGCGAGAGGGAGAGACATGGGGAGAGGAAAGGCGAGAGGGAAGAGACATGAGGCGAGAGGGAGAGAGAGAGAATGATTGACGAAGGGAGAGAGACTGAGGCGAGAGGAGAGACACTGAGAGGAGACAGAGAAGGGAGTAGACATGAGACGAGGCGAGAGGGAGAGACATGAAGGCGGGGGAGAGACAGGGAGAGACATGGGCGAGGAAAGGAGAGCATGAGGCGAGCAGGGAAGAGAATGGCGACAGGGACAGTCTCTCATGTCTCTCTAAACATGGCCGGCCTCCTGCTGGTCAGAGTCCGCGTGTGTTATGGCTTTAGAAAGGGTCGAGGCCGAGAGAAAAGCAATCGATTCAAACTTTATGTTTTCATATAAAACGATTAAAGTGAAACATAAATATATATATTTACATTTGTCTTCGTTACAACTTTAGCTCCGTTTGTGCTGCCGAGATCCTCCGCGCTCCGAAGTTCTTTCCTCGCAGAAGCGCGCGCGATCGAAACAGCTTGAATCGCGCAAACTTTTAAATCACCATGGCAACGACAGGTTTGCTCAGGTCATTTGTACGAACACGCTTTTAATACCGGAAACGTTGCTAATTAAATCCGGTTCGATCTTCAGAAACGTCTCAGTGATTTAAGTTCCGCAGCGTCGACTCGAGGTGGTCGAGCGGTCTTCCCCCCGCTTTGTAACAGAACCTTCAGCGCCGCAGATTAGAACTCCAAATATTAGCCTCCTGAATCTTGCGCCGGGACCGCCGGGGGGCCCATAATCGCCGGGACGAGCGCTCTACCTCCCGACGCTGCCAATTCCCCAAACGCGGCGGGCAATAAAGACGGAAGAGGAGGAGGAGGAGGAGGAGGAGGAAGAGGGAAGTCCATCAGCAGACGGGCGAAAAGCGGCGAGTTCAGGGTGAACGGTGCCAAGAGAGAGACGGGTTTTCAGGGCGCAAAGAGGGGATTTCATTTGGAAAAAGGAAACGTGATCGTCGCCTCAAATGTGCTCCGACCGTTTGGGCGTTTCCTGCCTTTTTTTCCCCTGTTCGTTTTTTGTGTTTCGAGAGCCTCTCCCTTTCTTTACTTTTTAAATGAGAAGTCACTGAAGGTCGAGCTGTGGTGTGAAGTGTCTCCAACCCGACCCCCAAACATCAGAACCAACACACGTGAATAAGTGAAACGCTCGTAAAAAGACACACTCGTGGACAGACGAGATTATAACGATGATATAATTATAGACCAGATTATAACGATGATATAATTATAGACCAGATTATAATGATGTCATTTCTGAATTCTGCAGATTTAATACATGTACGTCTGAGGTGGAAATGAACAAACCCCCAGATCATGCCGGTGTGGACCCTGATAAGAACAACAACAAACAACAAACAACAACAACAACAACAACAACAACGCTAAGAACGACATCGCTCCGCCACGATAAAAAAATACAAATCAAAATCAAAAATACAGAAATGCAAAGACAAGCGTAATGTATAACAGCATTTATTTACAACTCATCATTTTTAAACAAGTTCTTGTTTATAGGT
>BJKM01001335.1:28531-55068 GCA_015082035.1 Chaenogobius annularis | reverse complement strand
AAATAAAATTATTAATTAAGAATGATTTACATAAGGATCTGACATTTAGTACAGCAAGTTTCAGACTAGTTTCAGTGAGACTGGGCGTTCTCTTTTTACAGGATATGAATCAAATTTCTCAATTGGGCAGTCTGACTCGCCATTTTGTTTCCCCATCTGTGTGATGTTACTACAGAAATACACTAGGGGCTGTTTTTACACAGGCCCCGGTGGTTTGATTTTAATATACTATAAGTCCCGCAACGCTGGACCCAGTGCATCCCAGCTATGAGATACCAGTGAAAGGCGGAGGGGGATACGTGGGGGGACTTTTGTTTTTGTAGTGGAGCCGGTGAGAGTTTGGACCAGGTGAAAAGCGTGGGTTTTTGGGGTGATTTTGTCTGTGTAGCAACAGTCAGGGAGAGTTCATCATCGCTGATATCAGAACTCTTGCTAAATTAGCGGTGAGTGGAGCCATCTTAATGCCTGATTTGATCAGATGTTCAAGATGGCTGGGAAGACCCTGGGTGAGAGTGGAGATGGAAAGGAGAGTGAGGAATCTGTAGTGGGAGTAGATGTTGCAGGGATCAGGGCTGCTCTGAGGGCAGGGGCGATGGCAGGATACTCCGGCCCGCCACAATGGGTCCAAGCCTTTGATGAGGACCGTGCAGGAAAGAACTGAAATTACTCCTGCGCTAGCCTGTGGAAGATTTGTTGTGTGCTGCTGCAATGATCCTTTGCTGGAGGTGGTGGAGGTGATCGTGGAGCAGCCTGGAGTTTGAATTCTTTGCTGGTGGTGAGGGAGCGTCTGCTAATAAATCCTTTGGTGGAGGTTGTGTTGTGGTGCTGCTGATGTTGAAAAATTGGCTCGGTCTCTGGTTGATGGAGCAGAATTCTCTCTCATTCCTCTCTCTCTAACTATCTGCTCAGGGACCCTGTCCAGGCCAGCCTGTCCAGGCCCAGTCCAATGCCTCAGAGCGTGGAGCAGGTTCTCTGTCAGCACCCTCACTCCACCTCTACAGAGGTGTGGGCATTTCTCTTAAACAGGTCTCTCGTTTCCAGAATAGATAGAAGTTCTCAATGTAGTGCAATCCTCTGTTGCACACCTCTTTGGACCGCCATGTGTTCAGCTGAAGCAGCTAAACTGTTTATCTTCCTGTCGTTTGAAGAGTCCACTTATGAATGATTTTATTTCCATTTTATTAAAGCTCGTCGAATAACTCCAAGAAGTCTTTTTCAAAACTTCAGTCTCTTCGCGTCGTGTGTCCACTGCCCCACGTGCACAATCAGCTGTTTAACTCCTTTATGTTTGGCCAAAACATTAGAAATACGTGACGTAATCTCAGTAACTCTGGCGCTGGGAAAATAATGTGTTTTCATTTTTTCATGCATCACGTGACTTATCGCACCCCAAATCAAGACGACCTTGACGTTCGCACAGATTCTCTCTCTGTCTCTGTCTGCCTTTTCGCCACGTCATGTCTCCCATTTCCCTTTGTTCATTTACTTCAGTCTTTGAAGTGGTAAAAATCTGTTTGTAAGCTGTATTTCAGGTGGCGTTATATTATCTTTGTATTGCTTAGGCTTCGAATGTTTTCCTGATCTTTAGAGAGTTTTGGAAACGAAACAGAGTCACTCCGGTTTAGGTGAAAGTAGCTGTTTTTCTTGTAAATGTGGACTTCTTACCACTGGATGACACAGGGATTGTATCGTGCGTCCTTTTTCAGATTCCAAAGCAAATATCCGTGCTTGTAGCTCATGAATTTCTTGTTGAAATTTCCAACAGCGTTTACAGGAGTTTGTTTCTCTTCTCACGGACATGTCGCTGGTTCGTCAGATTTGTTGATTAAAACTCGAAAAATGCTCTTAAAATCCTTGGTTGACTTAAAAAAGTCATAACAAAAAATGTTTGGAAGACAAAAACTGATTTAAAAGCAAAATAATAAGGAAAGCAGCTGAAGCAAGCAGGAGCAAGCAGGGAAGCGTCTGCACTCTTCGGAAGCAGGAAGCAGGTACTGCCAAAGTACACACAGGTACACCACAGTGCCAAAGTACACACAGTACTGCCAAAGTCACCACAGTACTGCCAAAGTACACCACAAGTACTGCCAAAGTACACCAAAGTTACTGCCAAAGTACTGCCAAAGTACACCAAAGTACACAAAGTACACCAGTACTGCCAAAGTACACAAAGTTACCACAGTACTGCAAAAGTACACCACAGTAAACACCAAAGTACACCAAAGTACACCAAAGTACACCAAGTACTGCCAAAGTAACCAAAGATACTGCTGCAAAGCTGCAAAGTACACAAAAGTCCACCACATAGCGCCATCCAGTACCGTACAAAAGTACACAAGTAGAGCGAGTACAGTACACCTATATGGAGTACACCAAGAAAGTGGCCAAAGTACAGCTCCACCTATGCCAAATACAACCACAGACTGTGACATCACCATACTGCCAAGCCTGATACTGCCAAATACTGAATAACCGTATACGTGCAAACCCCATAGTACCACCAAATACTGTCCTCCAAGTAACCAAAGACCCAAATATGCCAAAGTACACCTAACGTCACAACAGACAATTACCCACAGTAACGTCGTGCCAAGAACCAAGTACGCCAAACACCAAAAGTCTGCCAAAGTAACAAACGTCCAAATACACCACAGTACGCCAATACACCAAGTACTGCCAAGTAACAAAAACAACAAAGTACATAAAACAAATAACCACAGTACTGCCAAAGACACAAGTACTGCCAAAGTACACCAAAGTACCTAGCCAAAGTACACCAAAGTTACACCACAGTACTGCCAAATACACCAAAGTACTGCCAAAAATTACCAAAGTACACCACAAAGTACTGTACTACACAAAATAGTACTGTAGCCAAAGTACAAAAGTTACTGCCAAAGTGCCAAAGTACAAAGCCAAAGTACTGCCAAATTACACCAAAGTACTGTTGCTAAAGTACAAAGTACCAAAGTACTGCCAAAGTACTGCCAAAGACACCAAAAAGGTACACCAGTACCACCAAAGTACTGTACACCAAAGTGCCCAGTAAATACACCACAGTACACCACAGTCTGTTGCCAAACTACACCACAGTACGCCAAAAGTACTAAGTACCAAAGTCTGCCAAAGTACAGAAAGTACTGTTGCCAAAGTACAACAAAGTACTGCCAAAAGTAACCAAGTACTGTTGCTAAAGTACCAAAGTACACCAAAGTACTGTTGCAAAGTACACCAAGTACTGCCAAAGTTACACCAAATTTAAGTACCAAAGTACTGTTGCCAAAGTACACCACAGTACTGCCAAAGTACACCAAAGTACTGTTGCTAAAGTACACCAAAGTACTGCCAAAGTACACCAAAGTACTGCTAAAATACACAAAAGTACTGTTGCTAAAGTACACCAAAGTACTGCCAAAGTACACCAAAGTACTGCCAAAGTACACCAAAGTACTGCTAAAATACACAAAAATACTGCTGCTCAAGTACACCAAAGTACTGCCAAAGTACTTACAAAATAGTAAAGAAAGCAAACCAATCAAACCCTTCACAGTTTTTATTTGAATGTGTGACAGCGCTCTGTCTGTGCCACAGTTGCCATAGTTACGGCTCTAAATATCCAGAATTTTCTAAATCATTCTTGTGGAAACATGAACATGCAGCAGCTCTGCCCCCTGCTGTTCTGTCCAAGGTACTGCACTGTCTGTACTCACAGCGATCAGGTCCCTTTGCCGCCTCCATGGTCCTGGTCCTGGTGCTGGTGCTGGCCCTGGTTTGGGTCCGGGTCCTGGTCCAGGTCCGGGTCCTGGTCCTGGTCCTGGTGGCGGGCCCTGGTTTGGGTCCTGGTCCTGGTCCTGGTTTGGTCCAGCAGCAGAAAACTGAAACTGACACATTCAGTAATTTTTACAAAGAACATTTTCAAATCTTTATCAAAAGCAGTTTCCAGTTCAGACCTGGACCTGGATCTTACCTGGTTTAGCCCTTGATTAGACCTGGTTTAGTAGTCCTGGTAGTCTGCTGTAGTCCTTGTTCTTTAGTCTGCTGTAGGTTAGTCTGCTGTAGCTTTAGTCCTGCTGTAGCTGTATAGTCCCTGCTTTAGTCCGCTGTAGTCCTGCTGTAGTCCTGCTGTAGTCCCGCTGCTTAGTCCCTGCTGCTTTAGTCCTGCTTTAGTCCCGCTGTAGTCCTGCTTTAGTCCTGCTGTAGTCCTGCCCTGCTGCTTTAGTCCTGCTGCTTTAGTCCTGCTTGCTGCTTAGTCCTAGCTGCTTTAGCTTTAGTCCTGCTGTAGTCCTGCTTTTAGTCCTGCTTTAGTCCCGCTGTAGTCCTGCTTTAGTCCTGCTGTAGTCCCGCTTTAGTCCTGCTGTAGACCTGCTTTAGTCTGCTTTAGTCCCTTTAGCTGTGATCCCTAGACCTGCTTTAGTCCGGGTCTGGAGGCGGACTGAGGCCACAGTGAAAGTTGCCGGTGTCAGTTGCAGGTTCTATTTCTGGACCGGACTCAGATTCAGTTCAGGTCTGAGGAAAACATGGACCTCAGAGACCGGGGAGGATCCGAGTCCAGGTCTGGGGTCATGGGGCTCAAAGGGACAATTATGTGGACTAACTTTAAAGCCACTCTGTGTAACTTTCTAGAGGCAGAAATGTGGACTTAGAAATTGAGAATCAGGACTGGATTTGGACTCAGACGACCTGATGTGTACAAACTGCATTATTGGGTTTAGTCCTGGTTCAGACCTGGTTCAGCCCTGGTTTAGTCCTGTTCAGCCTGGTTCAGTCCTGGTTCAGCCCTGGTTCAGTCCTGGTTCAGTCCTGGTTCAGCCCTGGTTTAGTCCTGGTTCAGCCCTGGTTCAGCCCTGGTTTAGCCCTGGTTTAGTCCTGGTTTAGCCCTGGTTTAGTCCTGGTTCTGTCCTGGTTTCAGCCCTGGTTTAGTCCTGGTTCAGCCCTGGTTTAGTCCTGGTTTAGCCCTGGTTTAGACCTGGTTTAGTCCTGGTTAGCCCTGGTTTCAGCCCTGGTTTAGTCTGGTTAGCCCTGGTTCAGCCCTGGTTAGCCTGGTTAGTCCTGGTTCTGGTTTAGTCCTGGTTCAGCCCTGGTTTAGCCCTGGTTTAGCCCTGGTTCAGCCCTGGTTTAGTCCTGGTTCAGCCCTGGTTCAGCCCTGGTTTTAGTCCTGGTGGTTTAGCCCTGGTTTAGCCCTGGTTTAGCCCTGGTTTAGCCCTGGTTTAGCCCTGGTTCAGCCCTGGTTCAGCTGGTTCAGCCCTGGTTCAGCCCTGGTTCAGTCCTGGTTTCAGCCCTGGTTCAGCCCTGGTTCAGCCCTGGTTCAGTCCTGGTTCAGCCCTGGTTTAGCCCTGGTTTAGTCCTGGTTTAGTCCTGGTTCAAGCCCTGGTTCAGTCCTGGTTCAGCCCTGGTTCAGCCCTGGTTTAGTCCTTGTTTAGCCCTGGTTCAGCCCTGGTTCAATTAAAGGCTCTCTAGCGCCCTCCACAGGCTCCTCCCACAGCCACATGTCACAGCTCCATGTCACGTGACTGTCGGTCAGAGCCAACATGGCGGCGGAAGAACTGCCTTCAGAGTTCGATGTGGTGATCGTGGGCACAGGTACGGTTTGGCTCGGCTCGTCTTGGCTCCTGGCCCGGGTCTGAGGCTCGGTCTGAGTTTGGACTCGGGCCTGGTCCCGGCTCAGCTCTGGTCCCGGCCCGAACTCTCAAATTCAGGTTTAAATCACGCTAAAGCGGACCCGGGTTGGGCGTTAGCTCCGTGCTAACAGACACAGGGATTCTCAACGGCAACGGCTAGCGGCTAAAGCTCCCGTTGTTGTCCGCAGGGTTTACAGTGTTTAAGGTTTACAAAAGGAAATATTGTAATAATCCAAATGCTTCAGCCCGACACTAGCGATTATTGGTAAAACATGAGCTAATAAAAGCCCAGAACGAAAGCAAACTGTAATAAAAGATAAAAAGATGTTAAAGCTGTTTATGATGCGTCAGGCAGAGTCACGTGACCGGAGTGTGGGTTATTGATTACTGAAGTTATTGATTGCTAATTATCAGAGAGAGGATGACGTGTTTTCTGTCTCTGCTTTCGCACAGTGATTCTGAAACTGTGGTGTGCGTACGACTTAAGCATGTTTAGAAGTACTTTATCCCTGCTTTATTTACTTTATCAATACTTTATTTACTTGTAATCCCTCATTCGTCCAGGAGGGTTTCATCTGGACTCAGTTTATAGTAAAACCAAATGTTTCGACTCAATCTGTGAAACAAGTCTGAGAACTCAGGTTTATATCCTGTGTAAGCCCCGCCCACAGGGCTGATATCTTAACGTGGATCACTCATATCTAACGTGGATCACTCATATCTATCTAAGTGGATCACTCATATCTAAAGTGGATCACTTAAAGTGGATCATATCTTAAAGTGGATCACTCATATCTTAAAGTGGATCACTCTTATCTTAAAGTGGATCACTCATATCACTCATATATCTAAAGTGGATCACTGATATCTTAAAGTGGATCACTGATATCTTAAAGTGGATCACTGATATCTTAAAGTGGATCACTGATATCTTAAAGTGGATCACTCATATCTTAAAGTGGATCACTCATATCTATCGTGGATTGCAGGCCTGTGCGAGTCGGTGGTGGCCGCTGCCTGCTCCAGAGTGGGACAGAGGGTTCTGCACTTGGACAGGTGAGTCCTCCTCAGCGCCTCCTACAGGACAGAGTCTGTGTTCTTGTGAGTCTTTACTCCTCCCTTCCTGCAGGAGGAGCTATTACGCCTCAGACTGGGCCAGTTTCACCTTTAATGGGCTTTTGTCGTGGATCCAGGAGCAGCAGGTTTGAAACACATTTGGACCAGATAAAGGTGTAAATCTGTGACAGAGAATATTTATGAATAAAGTGTTTTCAAAGAAATAAAGAGTTAAATATTTTTGGACTTTTTGTTTTATTAATGTCACTGTCTTTGTTCAAAAAAGTCTTCAGACTTAATGTTTCTTAAATTGTTCTTAATCTAGTCCTGTACACTTGGTTTGGGCCCATTCTAGTCCAGGTTTAGTCCAGCTTTAGTCCAGCTTTAGTCCTGGTTTAGTCCAGGTTAGACCAGGTCTAAACCTGGACTGTCGCGTGCAGCAGGCGCTCATTGGTCTGATCTGTGTTGTAGGCGGAGCCAGAGCCACAGCAGCCCTGTGATTGGTCGGCTCTGTTGGAGGAGGGGGAGGAGCTTGTTCATCTGAACCAATCGTATTCCTCCATCAGTAACCTGCAGGTGCACAGCTACGTCAGGTACAGCCCCTCTGACCCTCTGATCCTCTGATCCTCTGACCCTGTGATCCTCTGACCCTGTGATCCTCTGACCCTGTGATCCTCTGACCCTGTGACCCTTACCCTGTGACCCTCTGACCCTCTGACCCTGATCCTCTGACCCTGTGATCCTCTGACCCTGTGATCCTCTGACCCTGTGATCCTCTGACCCTGTGATCCTCTGACCCTGTGACCTCTGTGACCCTGTGACCCTGTGACCCTCTGACCCTGTGACCCTCTGACCTCTGACCCTGTGATCCTCTAACCACTATTTTCCTGTTTGAAACATTGACTTTTTGTTTGAACAGTGATAAAGAGGAAGAAGCTTCATCATCTGAGAAGAACGAAGAACAGACTGTGAAAGGTGAAGTGACGAGACGGGTGTGAACGGGTGTGACGGGTGTGAGCGACGGGTGTGAGCGACGGGTTGTGACGGTGTGACGGTGTGAGCGACGGGTGACGGTGTGAACGTGTGACGGGTGTGAGCGACGGTGTGACGGGTGTGAGCGACGGGTGTGAGCGGTGTGACGGGTGTGACAGGTGTGAGGGTGTGAGCGACGGGTGTGACGGGTGTGAGCGACGGGTGTGAGCGACGGGTGTGACGAGTGTGAGCGACGGGTGTGACGGGTGTGAGCGACGGGTGGACGGTGTGACGAGGTGACGGGTGTGAGACGGTGACGGGTGTGACGACGGGTGTGAGCGACGACGGGTGTGACGGGTGTGAGCGACGACGGGTGTGTGACGGGTGTGAGCGACGGGTGTGACGGTGTGAGCGACGGGTGTGACGGGTGTGAGCGACGGGTGTGACGGGTGTGAGCGACGGTGTGACGGGTGTGACGGGTGT
Source organism: Chaenogobius annularis (assembly GCA_015082035.1). Lineage (NCBI taxonomy): Eukaryota > Metazoa > Chordata > Actinopteri > Gobiiformes > Gobiidae > Chaenogobius > Chaenogobius annularis. Next base: position 46,939 of record BJKM01001335.1, on the reverse strand, counting down.
GAGCGACGGGTGTGACGGGTGTGAGCGACGACGGGTGTGAGCGACGGGTGTGACGAGTGTGAGCGACGGGTGTGACGGGTGTGAGCGACGGGTGTGACGAGTGTGAGCGACAGGTGTGACGGGTGTGAGCGACAGGTGTGACGTGTGTGACGGGTGTGAGCGACAGGTGTGACGGGTGTGAGCGACAGGTGTGACGTGTGTGAGCGACGGGTGTGACGAGTGTGAGCGACAGGTGTGACGGGTGTGAGCGACAGGTGTGACGTGTGTGACGGGTGTGAGCGACAGGTGTGACGGGTGTGAGCGACAGGTGTGACGGTGTGACGGGTGTGAGCGACAGGTGTGACGGGTGTGAGCGACGGGTGTGACGGGTGTGACGGGTGTAATCTGGTGTTTTTCAGATGCCTCAGACCCAGAGCAGACTCAAGCCAAGGAACAGGTGAGTTTACATCTGACCCCTCTTGACCTCTGACCCCTCTTGACCTCTGACCTGACCTCTGACCTCTGACCCCTCTTGACCTCCGACCCTGTGCTCTCATGGCCACACTGTCATGTCCAGCAGGTGAAAGAGAGCCCACATTGTGGGACTGAGAAACCAGAAGGAAACTAAAAGAAACAAACACCCGAGCATTTTCAAATGAACTGAATGTAATCGTTCCATTTTACCAATGTCCATTTATAATGTCAGTCCGGTCCTTGATCTTTGGGAGGCGCCAGAGATAACTGCCAATTGTGTCCCTGGCAGGAGTTCTGAGGCCCAAATACAGAGTCTTTAAAGCGATTGGGCTGATGATGTCATGAATTGTCTTTCTTCTTGAGCTTGTTTTATTCCACTCAAACAGCCAGTTGCGGATGGAAATCGGGAGAGTCTGACTTCCGATTATGGTGGCGCACTGAGTGGACGCACCTTGCACCGCTACTGCAGAACGTGGTGTTCAAATCATCGTTGGACCCACCTAATCCCAAAGAACAAGAACATGGACGAGAGATGAGGAAACAAGGAAGACACAAGTCCGGTAGCGCTGCGGGACAGAGACAAAGCTGACGGCCCACGGCTCCGCGGGAAAACGGCCCGCATCACAAGCTAACGAGGCTAGTGTGGCTAACAAAGCTAGCGCGGCTAACAAACCTGCGAGCCGCGCTCCCTCTCCGCTGGAGATGCGGAGTCCCGCCGGCCCAGATGGAGACTCACGCAACTTCTTTGCGTCGGAAGGAAGAGAGAACGTAATTGGTCATCGGCTGTGGCTCAAGATGTCCGATGTGCAGCGTGCCATGGACTCTGAGAGCCGAGTTGTTAGCAGATATAGGCACAATAGACCTAAGTGATCATGTTCCTCTCTACATCACTGTGGATTTGGAGGAAAGATAAAAAACACACTTTGGAGGTTCAAGTCCTGCTGAAGACCCTTTGTTTAAGGACCAAATGTCCAACAACATGAAGACTTCTCTGGAGGAAAATGAGACTGGAGAAACTTCCTCTGGGACGCTTCCAAAGCAGTTCCGAGTGGAAACATTATAGCTATAGCCTCCGAAAAAAAAGAATTAAAGGGAGAAAAAGCTAAATGATATGCAGGAAAAAATGTAATTGTTGAGGAAAACCATGCCAAAAAGGAGTGAGAAATGAATGATCTGACTTCACAGGAAATGGCTAAGAAAATGCTCTTTACCAAACAAAGATATTACGAGAGTGGCTCAAAGGTTTCTAAATTACTGTCTTGGAAACTTAAAAAAAAAAAAGTTGAACGAACAATTTTTAAAATACAGGACAAAGTGACGTAATCTTAACCAAAGAAGACCAAATTCAATCAGCATTTGAATCCAGGATAATAATTTTGGAAGTTTTGATCCACTCTCATAATCTGTGTTTGGTAAAGTGCATTTTCTTAACTAACTCTTCTCTTTTCTTTTAATTTCCTGTAGCATTTTAGGACACCCCTTTTTGGCCTGGTTTTCCTCCAACAATTTTAGTTTTTCGTGCAGATATTTTAGCATTTTCTCCTTTTTTTTTTTTTTTTCAGAGGCTGTGTCCATAATGTTTCCTCTCAGAACTGCTTTGGAAGCATCCCAGAGGATGGGCAGGGACGTTTCCACAGGGTCATTTTCCTCCAGAGAAGTCTCAATGTTGTTGGACATTTTGTCCTTAAACAAAGGGTCTTCAGCAGGCTGGACTTGAACCTCCAAAGAGTGTTTTTTCATCTTCCCTCCAAATCCACAGAGATGTAGATAAGAGCATGATCACTGAGGTCTGTTGTGCCTAAATCTGCTTCAGTGACTTTAGATCTGTCTTTATTTTTTTGATAAAGAAAACAGTCTATTCTGGAGTAGAGTGTATGTGGGTTAGAAACATGTGTATACTGGCGTGCTCTAGGGTTCATCTCCCTCTAGAGGTCACTCAGTCTTATCTTCTTCGTTCATTTACGGAGCTTCTTGTTAATTGTTCCTCCAGCGCCTCTGGAGGTCGACACGTCTAATGTAGGCTGAATGTGAAGATTCCATTCGCCGCCACAGATTAGGGTTCCCTCAGAGTGGTTCACTATCACTCATAATATCAGTATAGAAGGTGATATCGCCCCCTGGTGGAGCATACACATCCAGCAGAGTAAAAACCTTTTCATTAATAGTTAGTTTAACCAGTACATATCTGCCCTTTTTGTCCTTTGAACTCTTTTCCAAAACTATTCGGTTTGAGATCAATATTGCCCCTCCCCTTCTGTGTTGGCCTTTGTGTGATCAACATGATTTTTATAACAGAATTTTGTTTGATTTTGATGTTCAGTGTCTCTTGTTTCTTTTTTCAATTCAGTTCAAATGTTTGATCGTTTGATTGGGTCCAGTTTGCCGTTCACTTGTAACACTTCTGATGCCATTGGGTTGGTTGTATTGATCGTGCCATTGATCATTTTTGAATGTTTTTAAACTCTCTGGTCGAGGTGCAGCTAACGAGCTCAAACAGGTGCTACTCATTTAGATTAAGTGGAGCAGAGGTGGACTTTTTAAAGGCAGACTAACAGGTCTTTGAGAGACAGAATTCTTGCTGATTGGCCGGCGTTCAAATACTTATTTTCAGCATTAACATACACGTAAATGATTTAAAAACTCTGTGATTTCTGGATTATCTGTCGCTCACAGTGGAAATGCACCGATGATGAACATTTCAGACGTGAAGTGGGAGAACATGCAAAATCGCAGGGTGTTCAAATACTTATTTTCCTCACTGCACAGTCTTTAGATAAGATATAGAAGAATAGTTTTATAAATGTATTTAGTAATAATCAGATATAGTTAATAACAAATGATCAAGAGGAAGAGAGGAGTTTGTTTTTCCAGTTATTGATTGTCCAAAGTCGAATAATAATAATAACAACCAAGTCGAGCTGCATTTTATTTGTAATTTTCACTGTAAAAGTTTGTATATATTCATTCAGAACTGCATGAAGCCTTTGAATATATGAGTATTTTACTGAGCCAGTGTAAGTTTGTGGTAATTATGTTTAAACCCTCCCATCCAGGTCCCTGAAAGCCAATCAGAGCCCTGCGCTGAGCCTGAGAGCCAATCAGAGCCCTGCGCTGAGCCTGAGAGCCAATCAGAGCCCTGCGCTGAGCTGAGAGCCAATCAGAGCCCTGCGCTGAGCCTGAGAGCCAATCAGAGCCAAGGAAGCTGACTCTGGCAGATTTAGTGAGAGAAGGACGTCGCTTCAACATCGACCTGGTGTCAAAGGTCAGGGAGGGCACCTGACACACAGGGGGAGGGCACCTGACACACAGGGGGAGGGCACCTGACACACGGGGGAGGACCTGACACACGGGGAGACCTGACACACGGGGAGGACCTGACACACGGGGGGAGGGCACCTGGCACACGGGGGGAGGGCACCTGGCACACGGGGGAGGGCTCCTGGCACACGGGGGGAGGGCACCTGACACACGGGGGAGGGGCACCTGACACACGGGGGGAGGGCACTGACACACGGGGAGGGCTCCTGACACACGGGGGAGGGCACCTGACACACGGGGGAGGGCACCTGACACACGGGGGGAGGGCACCTGGACTCACGGGGGAGGGCACCTGGCACACGGGGGGAGGGCACCTGACACACGGGGGGAGGGCACCTGACACACGGGGGGAGGGCACCTGACTCACGGGGGGAGGGCTCCTGACACACGGGGGGGGGCTCCTGACACACGGGGGAGGGCTCCTGGACACACGGGGGAGGGGCACCTGACACACGGGGGGAGGGCACCTGACACACGGGGGGAGGGCACCTGACACACGGGGGGAGGGCACCTGACTCACGGGGGGAGGGCACCTGGCACACGGGGGAGGGCTCCTGGCACACGGGGGGAGGGCTCCTGGCACACGGGGGGAGGGCTCCTGGCACACGGGGGAGGGCACCTGGCACACGGGGGAGGCACCTTGCACACGGGGGGAGGGCTCCTGGCACACGGGGGAGGGCTCCTGGCACACGGGGGAGGGCACCTGACACACGGGGGGAGGGCACCTGACACACGGGGGGAGGGCTCCTGACACACGGGGGGAGGCACCTGACACACGGGGGAGGGCTCCTGACACACGGGGAGGGCTCCTGACACACGGGAGGGCTCCTGACACACGGGGGGAGGGCACCTGACACAGGGGAGGGCTCCTGACACAGGGGGAGGGCATCTGACTGTGTTCTGTTCTTCAGTTGCTGTTTTCTCGTGGCTCATTGGTCGATCTGCTCATCCAATCAAACGTCAGTCGCTACGTTGAGTTTAAGAACGTGAGCCGCATCCTGACCGTCCTGAACCGGGCCGTGATCCAGGTAAAACCGGATCTCGTCCCGACCGTCCTGAACCGGGCCGTGATCTTTACTGTTGTGTCAGCACTTTGTTAGTACTTTACTGTCGTGTTGTACTTTACTCTCGTGTTGGTACTTTACTGTCTTGTTTGTACTGTCTTGTTAGTACTTTACTGTCGTGTTGGTACTTTACTGTCGTGTTGGTACTTTACTGTCTTGTTTTGTACTTTACTGTCTTGTTAGTACTTTACTGTCGTGTTGGTACTTTACTGTCGTGTTGGTACTTTACTGTCGTGTTTGTACTTTACTGTCTGTTAGTACTTTACTGTCTGTCGTGTTGGTACTTTACTGTCTTGTACTTTACTCGTGTTGGTACTTTACTTGTCTGTTAGTACTTTACTGTCTTGTTAGTACTTTACTGTCGTGTTTGGTACTTTACTGTCGTGTTTGTACTTTGCTGTCGTGTTAGTACTTAAGTCGTGTTAGTACTTAAGTCGTGTTAGTACTTTACTGTTGTGTTAGTACTTTACTGTCGTGTTGGTACTTAAGTCGTTAGTACTTAAGTCGTGTTAGTACTTTACTGTTGTGTTAGTACTTTACTGTCGTGTTAGTACTTAAGTCGTGTTAGTACTTTACTGTCGTGTTGGTACTTAGTCGTGTTAGTACTTTACTGTCGTGTTAGTACTTAAGTCGTGTTTAGTACTTTACTGTCGTGTTAGTACTTTACTGTCGTGTTAGTACTTTGCTGTCTTAGTACTTTACTGTCGTGTTGGTACTTAAGTCGTGTTAGTACTTTACTGTCGTGTTAGTACGTGTTAGTATTACTTAGTACTTACTGTCGTGTTAGTACTTTACTGTCGTGTTACTTAAGTTTGTGTTGTACTTAGTCGTGTTAGTACTTACTTGTGTAGTACTTAGTACTGTTGTGTTTACTGTCGTGTAGTACTTAAGTCGTGTTAGTATTTAGTCGTTGTTGTACGTGTTGTAGTACTTTACTGTCGTGTTAGTACTTTAGTCGTGTTAGTACTTTACTGTTGTGTTAGTACTTTACTGTCGTGTTAGTACTTAAGTCGTGTTAGTACTTTACTGTTGTACTTACTGTCGTTAGTTAGTCGTGTTATACTTTACTGTTGTGTTAGTACTTCTTGTACTGTCGTGTTAGTACTTTACTGTCGTGTTTACTTAAGTCGTGTTGTACTTTACTGTTGTGTTAGCACTTAAGTCGTGTTAGTACTTTACTGTCGTGTTAGTACTTAAGTCGTGTTAGTACTTTACTGTTGTGTTTAAGTCGTGTTAGTACTTTACTGTCGTGTTAGTACTTAAGTCGTGTTAGTACTTTACGTCGTGTAGTTACTTTGCTGTCGTGTTAGTACTTACTGTCGTGTTAGCACTTTACTGTCGTGTTTAGTACTTAAGTCGTGTTAGTACTTTACTGTTGTGTTAGTACTTAAGTCGTGTTAGTACTTTACTGTCGTGTTAGTACTTTGCTGTCGTGTTAGTACTTTACTGTCGTGTTAGCACTTATGTCGTGTTAGTACTTTACTGTCGTGTTAGTACTTAAGTGGTGATATTTTAAAGTAAGTAAATGACAGTACATTTTTGTGTTTTGAAGGTTCCGTGCAGCAGAGCAGACGTTTTCTCCAGTCGGCAGCTTTCAGTCGTCGATAAGAGGAAGTTAATGAAGTTCCTCACTTCCTGTTTGGAAGAGAATGACCCGTACACAGGTGAGAACGACCAATCAGAGCGCAGGACACGAGTGAGACCGACCAATCAGAGCGCAGGACACAAGTGAGACCGACGACCAATCAGAGCGCAGGACACGAGTGAGACCGACCAATCAGAGCGCAGGACAAAGTGAGGTGTCCAATCAGAGCGCAGGACACGAGTGAGAGACCAATCAGAGCGCAGTGACACGAGTGAGACCGACCAATCAGAGCGCAGGACAGAGAAGTGTCCAATCAGAGCGCAGGACAGAGAAGTGTCCAATCAGAGCGCAGGACAGAGAAGTGTCCCGACGTGAGACCGACAATCGGCGGACAACGGAGAGACCGCAGGGACACGAGTGAGACCGACCAATCAGGAGCCGCAGGGACAACAGGTGTTCTGTTCTCAGATGACATGTTTCTGGGGGTTGTTCTTCAGATGACGTGTTCTGGTGTTTGTTCTTCAGATGACATGTTCTGGTGTTTGGTCTTCAGATGACATTTCTGTTTTGTTCTTCAGATGACATGTTCTGTGTGTTTGTTCTTCAGATGACATGTTCTGGTGTTTGTTCTTCAGATGACATGTTCTGGTGTTGTTCTTCAGATACATGATTCTGGTGTTGTTCTTCAGATGACAAATGTTCTGGTGTTTGTTCTTCAGATGACGTGTTTCTGGTGTTTGTTCTTCAGATGACGATGTTCTGTGTTTGTTCTTCAGATGACATTTCTGTTTGTTCTTCAGATGACATGTTCTGGTGTTTGTTCTTCAGATGACATGTTCTGGTGTTTGTTCTTCAGATGACATGTTCTGGTGTTTGTTCTTCAGATGACGTGTTTTGTTTGTTCTTCAGATGACATGTTCTGGTGTTTGTTCTTCAGATGACATGTTCTGGTGTTTGTTCTTCAGATGACATTCTGTGTGCTTTGTTCTTCAGATGACGTGTTCTGGATTCTTTCAGATGAATTCTGGGGGTTGTTCTTAGGATGACATGTTCTGGTGTTGTTCTTCAGATGACATGTTCTTGTGTTTGTTCTTCAGATGACATGTTCTGGGGTTGTTCTTTGGGGTTGTTTCTTGGATGACATGTTCTGGTGTTTGGTTCTTAGGATGACATGTTCTGGGGGTTGTTCTTCAGATGACATGTTCTGGGTTGTTTCTCAGATGACATGTCTGGGTTGTTCTTAGGATGACAATGTTCTGGTGTTTGATTCTTAGGATGACATTTCTGGTGTTTTCTTCAATGACATGTTCTTGTGTTTGTTCTTCAATGACATGTTTCTGTGGGGTTGTTCTGGTTGTTCTTAGGATGAACATGTTCTGGGGTTGTTCTTAGGATGACGTGTTTCTGGGTGTTTGTTCTTTCAGATGACGTGTTCTGGTGTTCTTCAGATGACATGTTCTGGGGTTGTTCTTCAGATGACTGTTTCTGAGTTTGTTGTTGTTCTTAGGATTGACATGTTCTTGGTGTTTGTTCTTCAGATGACATGTTTCTGGTTTTTGTTCTTCAGATGACATGTTCTGGGGGTTGTTCTTTCAGTGACGTGTCTCTGGTGTTTCTTCAGATGACATGTTCTGGTTGTTCTTAGGTGACATGTTCTGTTTGTTCTTCAGATGACATGTTCTGGGGTTTGTTCTTCAGATGACATGTTTCTGGTGTTTGTTCTTCAGATGACGTTTCTGGTGTTTGTTCTTCAGATGACATTTTCTGGTTGTTTGTTCTTCAGAGACCTGTTTGTCTCAGATCATGTTCTGGTGTTGTTCTTCAGATGACATGTTCTGGTGTTGTTCTTCATACGATGACAATGGGGGGACTGTTCTGGGGTTGTTCTTCAGATGAACATGTTCTGGTGTTTGTGCTTCAGATGACGTGTTCTGGTGTTGTGTATCTTCAGATGACATGTATCTGGTTGTTATTGTTCTTCAGATGACATGTTCTGGTTGATCTTGTTATCTTCAAGATGAATATAGTTTTGGGGTTGTTTTTCAGATGACGTGTTCTGGTGTTGTTCTTCAGATGACATGTTCTTGTGTTTCCTGCCAGAGTTCTCGGAGCTTCCGTACATGGACTTCTTGGAACAGCAGTCGTTGGGGGCGGAGCTTCGGCACTTCCTGTTTTACTCCATCGCGGGGGCAACAGAGGACACGCCCACGGAGGCGGGGCTGGCCTCCACACGTCACTTCCTGCGCTGCCTTGGTCGCTACGGCAACACGCCGTTCCTGTTTCCGGTTTACGGCCTGGGGGAGATTCCACAGTGCTTCTGCAGGTACAATTCAGTTTACTCTTGTCACGCCCCAAGGTCACTTGGTCATGTCCCACATCCAGTGTCCTTAGACAGATGTCCCAAGCCCCCCTGTCCTTAGACCCTCCTTCTGCAGGAAAAACTACCAAAGCTCTTTGGGAGGTCTTCACACAAGCACCAAGTCTGTCTGCTTGATCGGTCTGATCGGGTTTCATTGATAAATACAGCTGTGTGTCATCTGCAGAGCAGTGGAAGTGACCCAACAGCAGCTTGTAAAGAGGAACCTTGCACACACCCTTCCGGGGGCTCGGCACAAAAGGTTTCTACGCATGAGCTCACGGTTTTATTGGCCATCAATGTATGCCGATGTTCAGAGATACTGTTCCTCTTGCCCTAACTGCCAAAAGACGTGCTCCGACTGCAAATCTGATGGTGCTTTACTCCAGCCGTTAGCGGTCATGAACACGCCCTTTCGCCGCATAGTCTCGAGTTGGCATCCCAGATAAAATCCTGACCGACCAGGCAACAAACTTTACCTGCAGACTCATGGAACATTTCCATCAACAGCTGGCTATCCCCCCCGTCCGAACAACGCCGTACCACCCTCAGACGGATGGATTGGTCGGGCGATGCTGCAAAAGTTTGTGGCTGATTCGGGCAAAGACAGGGACCAGTGGCTACCATTCTGTTTGCCTACGGCGAAGTACCCCAGGCGTCGACCGATTTCTCACCGTTTGAGCTCCTTTATGGTTGGGATGTCCAGGGACCCCTGGACCTGTTGTGGAAAGGTTGGGGAGGCTACGGACACCAGTGAACAGAGCTGTGCAGTATGTTCTGGAGATGAGAGACCGGCTGGCAAAATACCAGGAGGAGGCACAGGTGAATCTAGGAGATGCCCAGCGTAGCCAGAAAGCCTGGTATGATCAACAAGCTCGACATCGGGACTTCCAGCCGGGTCAGAAGGTCCTTCTTCTACTCCCATCCTCTAGCTGCGAGTTGTTGACCAAGTGGGAAAGGCCTTACACCATTGTCCAGAAGATGGGTCCGGTGACCTGTGAAGTGCATTCATCCAGACAAGAGGAAAAGCAAGCAAACGTATCATTTCAGCTTGCACACTCAAGGAACTGGAAAAGACGTAGCACCGCACCTCCGCTGCAGTCCCTGGGGGACCCTGACGAGGACGAATCAGGTCTTTCAGGATGTCCATCCATTTTTGTCCAAGCCAAGCCTGGGAAGACGACTCTTGGTGAAGCATGTGATCCGGCCGAAAGATGGACGAGCCCACTCCGCGCAACGATCCTACACCGGAGTTCCCAAGCCCCAGCGAAGCCAAAATGGCGCCCCAATTCAATAGCCTAATGGCGTGTGCCTCATTGGTCTCATGTCTCCAAAACAAGTTCCCTACTTCCGCGTTAACTTCCTGAATAGGGAGTCTAGCACCTCCCCTTTTTATGAGCGTGACAATCAGCCGTGTCGCTTTTGGGTCGGGAACGAGCACGGCGACAAGCAGAACGAGAGAAAGAGAACTGAGGTACAGTTAGGCAGCGGACTATTTGGAGTCTGAGGTCTTGAAATGGTGACGACATTGTGAATGATGAACTGTGTCTATCTATAAATATAAAGGTTTCATGTTGATAAAGCCAAAAGAATGGTTTCAGAAAGCATTGAGCCTAGTGAACTCATGAACGCTTCAATTTTTGTGTAGCTAGAACGTTAGCCTGTGTTAGCTTGTGTTAGCTTCCTGTTGTGTGAACTGTGTAATCGTTCATTTACACTTCAATATTGAAAAAATGACATAAAACACACTGTTCGTCGTCCTGTTTGTCTCGTCTTCTTCTGTGTTGAGTTATTCAGTCCACATCGCGCATCTTTCTGATGATCGTTCACGAGGAGCTGCGGCGTGCGCGGTACAGAGCCGCTACAGTTTTTCAGCCGTGACGTTATAAAAATGTGGCTTTTTAAGTGATTTTAGAAACGGCTAAAAGAGTGAAATCTTGCTTCTATTCCTTATTTGGTAAGGCTCACTAAAAGAATTCTCGCTCCTTTCGGTAATTTTTACAGGCCGAACGTGTTGAATTACGGTCTGAGGCTGGCAGTACTCCGCGTCATGGCTCTTCAGCGGCAGCCAACTACTCAATTTGGATCGCGGGACAGAAGGGTCGTGTCTTCATCCACAGTTATTATGATAGTGATAGTCCAATGAGGATTCCCAGCGGACTCTTGTTGAGAAACTACGGTGAGAAGTTGGGAAGAGATTGTTGCGTAGGTTGACTCTAAGTAACACAGGGGGGGGAGCTCTGGTTTAAGGGATTTTACAAGCAGCCTGAGGGCCGGGGCCTTCTGTGCAGTAGAATGTTGTGGTCGAATGGTGCTGAACGCTGCTCTGAGGTCCAATAGAACCAGGACTGAGACCAGTCCATCAGCAGCAGCTAATAACTAAATCATGTGTGACTTTAACTAGTGCAGTTTCAGTGTGTGGGGGGCTTCTGGACCCTCACTGGAAAACTTCAAATCAGTTACTTCGTCTTCTGCAGGACCACTTGGAGGATGGAGAAAAATAATGTGAAATTAGGGGTGAAAAATTGGGGGGAACGAGAGAAAGATTGGAGGGTAAAAAAATGTCGCAAGAAATTTGTGAGAGACTCTGACAAATGTTGTAAAAATTGGGGTAACGAAGGAGAATTAGTGGACAGATAATTGAAAATAATTTGCAGGGAGATTTTGAGAAAGTCTTGGCGCCCTGCTGCTGGCTACATTTGGAGTCAAATTAAGTTTTAGTGAGGAAAAATTAGAGGGAAAAAGTGAATGGATTATTGTTTAAAGGTGCACTGCCCCTTTGTGTCTGTTTCCAGGATGTGCGCGAGTCTTTGGGTGGAGTATTACTGGCCTCAGACACTCGGCCCAGAGTCTGGTCTCTGAACAGAGACAGCCGAACAGGTAAGGGGTGGTACTGGATAGCAAAGACCTCACGGGTGAAGAGGCGGTGGAAGAACATACGTGGTGAGTGACGTTATGTTTGTCAGGTGCGTCGCTACGTGATTGACATGTACGATGGCCAGAGGACTCAGCTGTTTCCACTCCACTGCGTCCTGGAGTCATGGACTTCTGAGGACACGGCCTCAAGACCAGGACCAGGTCTGGACTCCTAAAGACTCACACAGTCCGACACACCAGAGGAGCTCAGACCACACGCCGTGCCGTGAGGTGGCCCAGTATAAGAGTCATTTCCAGTGAGCTCAAGTCTGAATCTGGTGTTATGGATTCCGGGTTCTATTAAAGACTACAACTCTCAGGTTTAAAAGGTCATAAATACTTTTGATATGTTTTGACTTTCAGGTCGAGGCTCCAGTCGAGTTCTCGTCCTCATCACAGATCCGGTCCTATCCTGCCTCTCGCTCAGAGCGGTCCAGACCACCAGTGACTTCGGACAGGGCAACTGGACCAGGACTGGAAGGACTTACCAGGACTGGAACGAGGAACTAACACGGGTCATAAAAAGGCCTGATCCAGGACTGAAGCAGGACCTGAAACCGAGGACACAGTCAACCGCAGGTCTATACTCGCAGGTCTAAACGACGAACAGGTCTAAACCAGGTGCTAGGCGCAGGTCTACAGCAAGTTCCTAAACGCAGGTACCTAAACAGTCCTAGAATCCAGGACTATACCAGGTGTCAACCTATGGACTAAACCAGGACTAACCAGGTTCCTAAACCAGGTAACGGTCTAACAGTAAACGCAGGTATAAAACCAAGGTCTAAACCAGAACTATCCGAACAGGATCTAAACCCAGGATCTAACAGATCTAAAACCAGCTATAACCAGGTCTAAAACCCACAGGTAACAGCTAAAACCAGGTCTAAACAGTGACGTCTAAACAGGAGCTACTACCAGGTTATAGCAGGTCTAAACCAGGATCTAAACCAGGTCTAGCTAACCAGGACTACACTTAAGTGATCTATATACTCGTTCTAACCAGGACTAAATGTCAACCAGGTCGAAAACGCCAGGACTAACCAGAGTCTAAACGCAGGTCTAAACACACAGGTCTAAACCAGGTACTAAACCGGTCAAGGACAAACACACAGGACTAACCAGGTCTAAACCAGGTCTACAACCAGGTCTAAACAGTCTAAACCAGGACATAACCAGGTTCTAAACCAAGGTCTAAAACCCAAGGTCTAAAACCAAGGACTAAACCAGGTCTAACCAGGTCCTAAACAGGTACTAAACCAGGATAAACCCAAGAGTCTAAACCAGGTCTAAAGCAGGACTAAAGTGGGTCTAAACCAGGTCTAAACAGGCAGGTCTAAACCAGGTCTAAACCAGGTCTAAACCAGGTCTAAACAGGACTACAGCAGACTAAACCAGGTCTAAACCAGGACTAAAGTGGGTCTAAACCAGGTCTAAAACCAGGACTAAACCAGGTCTAAACCAGGTCTAAACCAGGTCTAAACCAGGTCTAAACCAGGACTACAGCAGATCTAAAAACAGGTCTAAACCCAGGACTAAAGTGGGTCCTAAACAGGTCTAAACCAGGTCTAAACCACCAGGTCTAAACCAGGTCTAAACCAGGTCTAAACCAGGTAACCAGGCTAAAACCAGGTCTAAACCAGGACTAAACAGGTCTAAACCAGGTCTAAACCAGGACTAAACCAGGTCTAAACCAGGTCTAAACAGGTCTAAAACCAGGTCTAAACCAGGTCTAAACCAGGTCTAAACCAGGTCTAAAGCAGGACTAAAGCCAAACCGTTTCCCTGGTAACAGGTGTCTCTGGTGACGGTCCCTCCTCTGGACTCTGGATCTCCTTCAGTCCGACTCGTGGAGCTCAGTTCTTCTACCATGACCTGCATCAGCGGCACATGTGAGTCTAGGACCAGGACCTGCAGGACCCTGACCAGGACCAGGACCAGGACCAGGACCAGGACCAGGACCGGACCAGGACCAGGACCAGGACAAATTAGATACAGTAGCATTTACAGAGTGGATTTTGGAGTTTTAAGTTTTTAGTTCTTGATTAACTAGATCTGACTGTCGCCCAAATGTATCTGGAAAATCAGTTTCACCCGTTTGAACTTGAATAAATGACTTGAACTTGCATAATCAGACTTGACTTGCATATGACTGAACTTGCATAATCAGACTTGAACTTGCATAAATCAGACTTGAACTTGCATAAATCAGACTTGAACTTGCATAAATCAGACTTGAACTTGTAATCAACTTGAACTTGCACTTGATACTTGAACTTGCTAAATCAGACTTGAACTTGCATAAATCAGACTTGAACTTGCATAATCAGACTTGGAACTTGCAGACTTGAACATAAATCAGACTTGAACTTGCATAATCAACTTGAACTTGCATAAATCAGACTTGAACTTGCTAATCAGACTTGAACTTGCATAAATCAGAACTTGAACTTGCGTAATCAGACTTGAAACTTGCATAAATCACTTGAACTTGCTTGAACTTGTAATCAGACTTGAACTTGTAATCAGACTTGAACTTGCATAAATCAGACTTGAACTTGCATAAATCAGACTTGAACTTGCGTAATCACTTGACTTGTAATCAGACACTTGACTTGAACTTGCATAATCAGACTTGAACTTGCATAAATCAGACTCAGATGAACAGATCCTTGAGGTTTGAGTTTTCTGTGTTTCAGACTTGGTGCACTTCAGCTGTCCGTCCACAGGCTCTGCCCACCATGACCTGTTTCCCGTGGTAACCAGCCTCTTCAGGACCCCTGAGTCACCTGACCACGGTTAGTCTGGGGCGGGGCATCTGACTCTCTTGGGCGGGGCTGGGCGGGGCATCTGACTCTCTTGGGCGGGGCGTCTGACTCTCTCTGTTGCAGGCGGCCCATCAGTTCTTTGGAGTCTTTACTTCAACATGGCGGCGTCCTCAGAGGTCGAAGGTCACGAGCTGCCAGTCAACGTCCACCTTGGCTCCGCCCCTAACTCCGCCCTCGGCCATGATGTCACCATCGCTCAGGTGACAGACGTTCGAGTCACAAACGTTTAACAACAAAACTAGAAAAAAAAGCGACTAAAACTAGTGGCAGACCCCAGGGGCCCTGACCCCTGACCCCGACCATATTCACCTGTCGTCATGGAAACATAGACCTGAGTGTCGTCTGCGTAATTGTGATAGGACACATTCTCGCTGCGTATCAGCTGACCTAACGGCAGCATGTAGAGGTTGAACAAAAGGGGTCCCAGGATTGACCCTTGGGGCGCCCCACAGGTCAGGGGCCTCTGGTCTGAGACACAGTTAGTACTTCCTGTCTTCCAGATAGGACTTTAACCAGTTTAGAGCAGTGCCAGTGATGCCCACCCAGTCCTCTAGTCTCTGTAAGAGGGTCCCATGATCGACAGTGTCAAAAGCAGCAACTCAGATCTAACAGAATTAAGACTGAGGCTTTGCCCGCGTCAGTGTTCAGAGTGGATGACATTTGTCACCGTGACAACAGCAGTCTCAGTGCTGTGATGAGGTCTAAAACTGACTGAAAACATCAAATGAGTTGTTTATTAAGAGGAAATCAGTGAGCTGTTGGTAAACAACCTTTTTCAAGGACTTTGGCCCCAAAATGGCAGATTAGAGATGGGCGTGGCATGACTCAGTACTGCGGCATCAAGACCCTTTAACCCTGTGACCGCCGTTTAAACATCTGAGTGTCTTTGTGTTTTAAGGCGGAGAAGATTTTTCCAAAAGATCGTTCCAGGAGAAGAGTTTTGTCCTCCAGCTCCAAACCCTGAAGACATCATCTACGAACCAGAAAGTACGGCAAACAATACGGAAAACTGCCTCGAGCCGCAGGAAGGGGGGACGAGGGAGGAGACGAGGGAGGAGACGAGGGAGGAGACGAGGGAGGAGACGAGGGAGGAGACGAGGGAGGAGACGAGGGACGAGGAGACGAGGGAGGAGACGAGGGAGGAGACGAGGGAGGAGACGAGGGAGGAGGGAAGAGGAGGAGAGGGAGGAGACGAGGAGGAGGGAGGAGGAGCGAGGAGGAGGCAAAGGAGGAGACGAGGGAGGGAGGAGACGAGGGAGGAGGCAAAGGAGGAGACGAGGGAGGAGACGAGGGAGGAGACGAGGGACGAGACGAGACGAGGGACGAGGCAAAGGAGGAGACGAGTGAGGAGACAAAGGAGGAGATGAGTGAGGAGACGAGGCAGGAGACGAGGGAGGAGACGAAGGAGGAGGCAAAGGAGGAGACGAGGGAGGAGACAGAGGAGTGAAGAAACCAACAAGGAGACAAAGAGGAGATGAGGAGGGGCTTTCCCAGGGTCTTATGTAACACAGTAAATGTGCATGAAAACAGTTGTGGGGGTCTCGCACGTGGGGCACACACATAGGCCCAGTTTATTTGCGTAGGTTCCTTTCACTTGAAACAGGAACTAAAGCTACCGGCGGAACATTCTTAACACTTTCATCCACTCGAGCGACTCAAACTGTGGCAGGACCAAAAGGAGACGAGGAACCATCCATGAACTATGGCCTTTTAGAGGTCAATGGGATCTGAAAGGTCACGCTTGACTGTGATTGGTTAATGCCAGCTGTCACTCTCACTCAGAGCCTTACACAGACTGACCAGTAGGAGGTGATATTTTGAGCAAATGACTGCATTAAACCAGAGATCACAGCCCCAATGTGGAAACCAACATGATCCTGGTCTGGTCCTGGTCTGGTCCTGCTCTGGTCCTGGTTTGGACCTGCTCTGGTCCTGGTTTGGACCTGCTCTGGTCTGGTCTGGTCCTGGTCCGATCCTGGTTTGGACCTGGTCTGTTCCTGGTTTGGACCTGCTTGGTCCTGGTTTGGACCTGGTCTGGTCCTGGTTTGGACCTGCTCTGGTCCTGGTCTGGCCTGGTCCGATCCTGGTTTGGTCCTGGTCCGATCCTGGTTTGGTCCTGGTCCGATCCTGGTTTGGACCTGGTTTGGTCCTGGTTTGGTTTGGTCCGATCTGGTTTGGTCCTGGTCCGATCCTGGTCCTGGCGGTCCTGGTCCGGTCCTGGTTTGGACCTGGTTTGGTCCTGGTTTGGTCCTGCTCTGGTCCTGGTTTGGTCCTGGTTTTGGTCCTGGCGATCCTGGTTTGGTCCTGGTTTGGTCCTGGCATGATCCTGGTTTGGACCTGGTCTGGTCCTGGTTTGGACCTGCTCTGGTCCTGGTTTGGTCCTGGTTTGGTCCCGGTCCGATCCTGGTTGGTTCCTGGGTCCTGGTCCGGTCCTGGGTCCGATCCTGGTTTGGACCTGGTTTGGTCCTGGTCTGGTCCTGGTCCGGTCCTGGTCCGATCCTGGGACCGGTCCTGGTCTGGTCCTGGTTTGGTCCTGTCTGGTCCTGTTTGGTCCTGCTCTGGTCCTGGTTTGGTCCTGGTTTGGCTGGTCCGATCCTGGTTTGGTCCTGGTTTGGTCCTGGCATGATCCTGGTTTGGACCTGGTCTGGTCCTGGTTTGGGACCTGCTCTGGTCCTGGTTTGGTCCTGGTTTGGTCCCGGTCGATCCTGGTCCGTCCTGGTCCGATCCTGGTTGGACCTGGTTTGGTCCTGGTCTGGTCCTGGTCCGGTCCTGGTCGATCCGGTTTGGACCTCTCTGGTCCTGGTTTGGTCTGGTCTGGTCCTGGTCCGGTCCTGGTCCGATCCTGGTTTTGGTCCTTGTTACACTTGAGTGTAAATGTTGCTCATATTTGTGTAAAATATTTTTAAAAATGCCTTTTGTTTTTCATGTTTTTTCATGTTTTTCTCTGTAAAAATAAACGTTTAAACGGCACGAGCTCATTCGACTTCTGTCAATCTTTTACTAAACACAAGTCAAAATAAGGGTCTAAAAGTGGAGGAGACTGGAACTGACATGTTCAAGCCCACATTGGACGTCTCAAACTCACAAAGTTCTGGTGAAACTATAAATAACACATTCAGTAAAATGACACATGATGTGGGCTGATCCAGATCTGAGAGAGATGAATCCTGATGTCTCCAACATACACATGTACACGCCCCACAGAAGGTCTGGACTACAAGAGACCACTTTTAGGTTCTGGGTCCAATGCCAGAGGCCGACAAGGTCCAATAGGTCTGAGTTCTCATGGTTCTGTTGACATCACTGTAGATCTGGAACAGGAACAAAACACACACTTTGGACATTTAATGCTGTTCGACTCGATGAGCCACAGTTTGTACAAATGAAGACAAAGGACATTGAGACGTTTGAAGAGGAAAACCACAACGTGAAGTTTCTCCACCCGTTCTCTGGGCTGCAGCTAAGGCAGTTTGGAGGGGCAGCGTCATTGCTGTTGCCTCGGCTACACTGAAACAAAGAGAGGAAACATTAAATGATTTACAGAACAACCTAAAACTGTTGAAGCGAAACATGCTGAAAACAAGGATCCTCAAATGTTAAAGGTCATTAAAAACCTCACAGGAAGTCATCAAAAAATGCTCCACATCTTCATCAGTGTCTAAATGTGAAATGTGACTCTTCTGTGCTGTTTTTTAAAGAAAATTAAATTAAAACTGTTCTTAAAACTGACCCTGTCTACACTGACCGACCTTCGTGACCCTGTAAACCATGTGACCGATCTGACCGACCTTCGTGACCCTGTAAACCATGTGATCTGACCGACCTTCGTGACCCTGTGAAACCATGTGATCTGACCGACCTTTCGTGACCCTGTAAACCATGTGATCTGACC
>BJKM01001335.1:25000-26057 GCA_015082035.1 Chaenogobius annularis | reverse complement strand
GGGGCGTCTCGGAGGCGTCCCTGGGGGCGTCGGGGCGTCTCGGGGGCGTCTCGATCGGGATTCACCACAATAAAACACTCCAGCCCTCAAATAATCATGGTACAGTTCCCTTTTCAAACCGTCCAGATGTGACGCCAACGATGTGAAATATGAAGACGCTTAAAACTCAATTCAATTCAATTTATTTTTGTAAGGCCCAAAATCACAACAGTAGTGGTCTCGAGGGGCTACAGTGGAAAAACAAAAAAGTAAAGTGTTCATAGGGACTTGGAAATGTCCCAGCGTCCTGTGTCCTTAGACAGATGTCCCAAGCCCCCCTGTTCTTAGACCCTCCTTCTCGGCCAGGAAAAACAAACATAAAACATCTGAACGGCGAAACGAATCCACGAATCCCACGTGTTTTAGATGGTAAGTATACTTAGATACTGAAGTAAGCAGGACTGGGACCAAACCAGGACCAAATTGGACTAGACAGAGACGGAACTAGGTTGAGACTCAGGAGAGTTGGTAGATGTTCCTCACTGGTTCCTCTTGGTCCACTTCAGAATCTCCACCTGGAACAGAAAAACAGGACTAAACCAGATCTGAAGTGGGAGTATAAGGATTAAATAAGGATTAAACCAGGTCTAAAGCCGAGCTCGGCCGTGAACAGGACCATCTCCTCATGTCATTTACTCACGACACTAAAACACCACCAGCATGTGGCGCTAGCCTCAGCTAACAGGTCAAACGCTTAACCACACGAGCCTGAGATGTGTTCCGTCTTACGACTTCTATTTCATCACGTATTGGAACACCCTGTGATTTTGCACGTTCTCCCTCTTATAAATGATGGAGGGTCTGAAATGTTCATCGTAGGTGCATTTCCACTGTGAGTGACAGAATCTAGAACATTATGTTTGTTATTGCTTCTTCTTCCTCCAAAACACGGCGAGTGGAGTTTGTACCAGAATGTTCTATGTTGGTCTCCTCTGACCACATGACCTTCTCCCATGACTCCTCTGGATCCTCCAGATGGTCTTTGGCTTCAGACGGGCCTGGACATGTGATTAAGCAG
>BJKM01001335.1:0-20000 GCA_015082035.1 Chaenogobius annularis | reverse complement strand
TTCTACACGGCCATCAGAGCGCCCTCTGCTGGAGCCACAGCCAGGGACAGAGACTACAGCGCCCTCTGCTGAGAAGGTGATCGGCTGCAGACTTCCATCTCTGCAGGACCTGTCCGTCTCCAGGGCTCTGGGACGAGCAGGTCGGATCACAGCTGACCCTTCTCACCCTCAGGCAGGAGGCCACTCCCCTCAGGCAGGAGGCCACTCCCTCAGGCAGGAGGCCACTCCCCTCAGGCAGGAGGCCACTCCCCTCAGCAGGAGGCCACTCCCTAGGCAGAGCCACTCCCTCAGGCAGCCATCCCTTAGGCAGGAGGCCACTCCCCTCAGGCAGGAGGCCACTCCCCTCAGGCAGAGGCCACCCCTCAGGCAGGAGGCCACTCCCCTCAGGCAGGAGGCCACTCCCCTCAGGCAGGAGGCCACTCCCCTCAGGCAGGAGGCCACCCCTCAGGCTCCCCTCAGGCAGGAGGCCACTCCCCTCAGGCAGGAGGCCACTCCCTCAGGCAGGAGGCCACTCCCCTCAGGCAAGAGCCACTCCCATCAGGCAGGCCACTCCCTTAGGCAGAGCCACGCCCTAGGCCAGGAGGCACTCCCTCAGGCAGGAGGCCACTCCCCTCAGGCAGGAGGCTACGGTCCATCTGGACCAGAACGTCCCGCCACATTGAGTTTTGTTCCCTCCCCATTGGACTCATAAACACTTCTAAACTCCTCCACTTTAACCACATCACTCACTGTCACTTTCTGCACTACAACTGTAAATGTAACTGTAACTCGTGTACATAGTAATGCCTCTTTTTATTCATACTGTTTTCATGTTAAATAGTCTCTTAACGCTCTTTGGATTTCATATATGTTGTTTTATTCTTGCTCAGTGTTTTGTGTTGCACTTTAACGAGACAAGTTCCTGTGTTTGTGAATTTTGTTCATTGACAATGGAAATAAACTCTTTCTGATTCTGATTGTGAAAGGTTTTTACAGGGTTATAAATCGGAACTTTGGCGTTTGTGACAGAGGAACAGTCTTAGAACAGAGTACAGACCATGTTTGACTTAAAGATGATCATAAAGTGCGTACGTTTCCCTTGACGATGTAGCTGTCGTCGTGCGGATGTCCCGGGCCAAACCGAAGTCGCAGATTTTGGCGATACAGCGTTCGGTCAGCAGCACGTTCCTCGCCGCCACGTCCCGGTGGATGCACTGCAAAAACACCAGCGTTAACGGGGTTAGAACCACAGCTTCATGTTCCATTCTGGAGGTGAACGACGTCTGTGCTACAGCTCCACGGAACGGACTAAAGATGACGTGGAGAACATCAGACATGCTTTCATGCTCTGCTGCTTCATGCCGACACATTACAACACGGGAACCCAACAAACCTTCAACTCGCTCCATCAGTCAGGAGCAGGAAGTGTCTTGCCCAAGAGCAGTGGAGAGCAAACCTTCTGCTCAGTGAGGCAGAGGTTCTTACATTTTTGGAGGAGAGGAAGTCCAGCCCCTGAGCCACCTCAAGAGAGAACCTCATCAGGTCCAGCGCCGACAGAGAGGGAACATCTGAGGAACACAGCAGAACATGAGAACATTTAAAACAATGGAGTCTTTGGTGACGGTTGGAGTGCGTTTTGGGGAAAGCCCGGGCTCCACCCGACTTCGGAGGGCATGTCCCTTTTAGTTCGGAATTTGACTGGTCCAAAGTGCCCACCCAGGGATGAGCCCCAGGCGCAGAGCAGCAGTGTGAGACCCCCGTCTGTCGCTGAGCTCTCGCTCTGTCACAGATGAAGTGCTCAGACTCAAGGCAGATAGAGACTGTGTGTGTCCCTCGTGCAAATAAGCCAAAACGTCAAACTCAGAAAAGCTCGTTCAAACGTCAGACCAAAGAACTTCATAAAAATAACACTCACAAATGAGACAAATAAACAAATAAATAAGTATGTAAAATGTGGACTGTTAAACATTAGGTCAATTTCCTCTAAATCACTTTTAGTTAATGAATTAATTAATGATTGTAACATAGATCTTCAGCTCTAACTGAAACTTGGCTTCAACAAGATGATGATGTCAGACTAAATGAGTCCAGCCCACCCACTCATGTTAACTTTCAGACCCCCAGGAGCACAGGCCGAGGTGGTGGTGTGGCAGTGATCTCACACTCAAGCCCACTCTTGAGTCCTAAAACTAACAATGCATTTCGCTCATTTGAAAGCGTCATGTGATCAATCACATGTCCAAACTGGAGAAACCAAAAAGGAGTCCTGTTCGTGGTCCTCTAAAAGACCCTGGTCCCTATTCAGAGTTTTTAACAGAGTTCTCAGACTTTATATCAAACTTGGTGTGGCTGGGATAAAGTAGTGATAGTTGGAGATTCAATATCCACGTGAACATGAACGATCACTCTCAGTAATGCCTTCAACGCCCTGTCACTCAGAATGTAAAAACCGACTACAGTCACAACACACTCTAGATCTTTCTAACATATGGAATAGAGATCAGTGACCTCATTGTCTTCCTCAAAACCTAACTGTCAGATCATTTCCTGATACTTTTCAGTTTGTTCTTAAAGATTATCAAACCCCACAAATAAAGTCATAATGAAAAGGACAATATCGGAAAAATCTATCTCAAAGTTCAAAGAAATAATAGAGCCAATATTCAGCGACATGTCATTGTGATCATGTCATGTGATCCTGTATGTCATGTGATCATGTCATGTGGTCATGTCATGTCTGTGTGATCCTGTCATGTGATCCTGTCAAGTGATCATGTCATGTGATGTCATGTGATCCTGTCATGTGATCCTGTCATGTGAGTGATCATGTCATGTGATCATGTCAATGTGATCCTGTCATGTGATTGTCATCATGTCATGTGATCCTGTGAATGTGATCCTGTCATGTGATCCGTCATGTGATCCTGTCATTGATCATTGTGTCATGTGTGTGATCATGTCATGTGAATCCTTCATGTGGTTCCTGTCATGTATCCTGTCATTGTGTATCCCTGTCAGTGTGATCTGTCATTGATCCTGTCTAATGCTCGGCATCATGTCAGTGTGGATCCTGGTCATGTTGATCCTGCATTGAGTCATGGTCAGGAAGTATCATGTCATTGTGATCATGTCCATGCTGGATCGCCCTGGGTCATGTTTGATCCCTGTCATGTGATCTGTCATGTGTATTCATGTTCATGTACTCTATCATGTCATGTGATCATGTCATGTGATCTGAAGACTGCCTTAGTCCCGAACAGGTGTAAATGGTGAATCAACCTCGTGTTCGACTTGACCATGAAACTCTTCTGAATCCTGCTTCTTGATGCTTTGCACTCAGCGTCCGGTATAAGCAGGAACTCAGTTAGGTCCAAAACGTTCCAAAAAAAATTGACCTTGGGTCTAAAACTGGATCTAAAACTGGTCTGAAATCCAGAGTTTACCTGAGTAGCACATGCTTCCAGAATCTTTGGTCTGTCTGGTCCAGGTCTTGGCCAGGTCTTGGGGGTCCAAGGTACTTCATCTCCTGGTTTACGTGCGGGAGGTTGGCGTGGCACGGGACAGAGTTGCCATCTGTCACTTTGAGAAACAGCGCTATGAGCATCACACGGTGGGCCAGATTTGGTGGGCCTCTGAATTGCGTGGTTGCGTCACCTACGCGTGCTTCACTTATGGCACAAGATTGAAAGGCGCTGTTATGGAAATGTTCTGTAGGCACTTCTGGTCACACAGGAAGATGTGTGCTTGGGTCCGCAGGAAAGTTCTAGCAGGGTCTCCTATGACGACAGGTACTTCCTGATCATCGAGGATCGTGCTCTGATGGGAGCAAACAAGAAAAAAAATCTGGTCTAAACCCGTCTGAAAACCCGGTCTGAAGCCCGTCTAAGACCTCCGGATAGCGCGAAACCCCGGGTCTGAACCGGTCCTGATCACCCATCGGCTAAACGCCGGATTCGAACCCGGTCCGGAAACCCGGTCTTGTAACCCGGTCTTACCTCCCGGTGGTATTGCAGGCTCCCAGGCAAGGGTTGACGATGTTGTGGGTCTGGAAGCCGAACGTGGACTGAGGATCTTTCAGCTCCGACATCAGAAGCTTCACGTTCATCCGGAAGAGCACTGGCTTGCAGACACAGGAACGTCACTTTTCCTCCTCCTGGTTCCTCCTCTTGTGATCGGGCCTCTCCTGGCCTTCTCAGCCGCGGACCTCCTCGGCGCGGTTCCTCCTCCTCCTTTCTGTTCCTTCGCGTCTTTCCTCCTCTGTTCCTCCTCTGTGTCCTCCGCTGTTCTCCTCTGTTCCTCCTTGTTCCTCCTCGTTCCTCATCTGTTCCTCCTCTGTCCTCCTCTGTTCCTCCTCCTTCTCCGCTTCTTTTCTCCCTCCTCGTCCCTCCTCTGTTCCTCCTGTTCCTCCTCCTCTGTTCCTCCCTCTGTTCCCTCTTCTCCCTCTTCTTCTCCTCCTCTGTTCTCCTGTTCACTCTCCTCTTGTTCCTCCTCTGTTCCTCCTCCTCCTCTGTGTCTTCCTTGTTCCTCCCCTTCCTCTGTTCCTCCTCTTCTCCTCCTCTGTTCCTCTCCTCGGTTCTCCTCCTGTACTGTTCCTGTCTTCCTGCCTACCTCCGTCAGTTTCTGTTTCATTCCTATTCTCGTCGTTTCTGCTCTATTTCTTCTCCTGCGACGCGTCTGTTCCTCCTCTCTGTTTCCTCCTCTGTTCCTGCTCTGTATGCCTCACTCTCTCCTCTGTTCCTTCTTCCTCTGTCCCTCTTCCTCCTCCTCTGTTCCTCCTCCTTCCTGTCTCCTCTTCTCCGTGCGCTATGATCCTCCTTCTGTTCCTTCCGTACATGTTTCTTCCCTCCTCCGTTCCTCCTGCCCGCGACTTAGAGCTTTCCTCCTTCTCCTCCTACTCCTCCTCCCTCTTTCCCCTATCCTCCTCACTCTATCACTCTGTTACCCGCTGCTCCCCCCTCCTGTTCCTTTCCTCTACCTCCTAAGCGGCCTTTGTTCCTCATTCTCTCCTCCTCCTCCCCTTTCCTCCTCTCTCCTACTCCTGTTCCTCTTCCTCACTCCTCCTTCCCCTTCTCGTTCCTCCCTCCTCCGTCCTCTTCTGTCCTCCTCTGGTCCTCCTCTTGGTTCCTCCTCTGTTCCTCCTCGTTCCTCCTCTCCCCCCTCTGTCCTCCTCCTCTCCTCCTCCTCTGTTTCCTCCTCCTCTCCTTCTCCTATGGTTCCCTCCTCCTCTTCCCCTCCTTCTTTCCTCTCCTCTCCTCTGTTCCTCCTCTCTCCCATCTTCTGTTCCGTCCTCCTTTCTGTTCCTCCTTCCCCTCCTGCCTTCTCCTTCCTTCTCTTGTCTGTTCCCCTCCCTTCCTTCCTCCTCTCTCCTCTCCTCCCTGCCCCTTCTTCTTCCTCATCTGTTCCTCCTTCCTCTTTGCTCTGTTCCTCCTCCGCTTGCTCTGTTCCTCCTCCTCTGTTCTTCTCCCCATCTCCCTTCCTCCCCTCTTCTGCGCCCTTCTCCTCCTACCTCGTTCCTCCCTCGCTCTACCTCTCGCCTCCTCTCCTCCTCCTCTTCTGTTCCTCCTTGCTCCTCCTCCTCTGTTCCTTCCTCTCCTCGTCGCTCCTTCTGTGCCTCCTCTCCTGCGCTCTGCTTGGATCCTCCTCTGTTCCTCCTGCTCCCCCCTCTGTTCATCCTCTCTCCTCCTCATTCTTGTTCCTCCTTTCCTCCGCTGCTCTGTTCCTCCTCCTCTGTTCCTTCTCCCCTCCTCTGCCTCCTCTGCCCCTTCTGCCTCCTCATTTCTGTTCCCTTCCTCTCCTCCTCTCTCCCTCCTCAATCTGTTCCTCCTCTCCTCCTTGCTCAACCCCTCCTCCTCTGCCTCTGCCCATATTAAAGACTCACGTTTGAGACATCTTCACATGGGCACGGTGGTTCAGTTCTGGTCCGGGTGTCCAAACCCACACGGTCGCAAGCACCACTTCCCGAAGGCTCAGATCCGAGGACGGCTCCTACAGGAACCACAAAAGAACCCACTTATGTTATCATCAACAGCATTCCACAAAGACCACCATGATCATCGAACAGGAACCACAGAGAGACGCGCGACAATGATCACAAACAGGAAACCTCACAAAAGACCCACAAATGATCATCAAACAGGAACCACAAAGACCCACATGATCACAACAGGATCCACAAAGACCACATTGATCATCAACAGAACCACCAAAGACCACGATGATCCAATCAACAGGAACCACAAAAAGTACCCACTGATGATCATCAAACAGGAACCACCAAAGAAACCACATGATCATTCAACAAGGGAACGTTTAAAGAACACAGATCATCAACAGGAACCACATAAGAACCATGATTGATCTCCATCAACAAGGGAACCACAAAAGAACCACTCTGATGATCGATCAACTCAGGGAGGACGCAACAAAGAAACCCACCATTGATCATTCAAACAGGGAAACACATGAGAAGATGATCGAGAACAAAAAATAAGACACTCAATCCAGTGGATCATCCGAAGGAGCATTTCCGACCCAGGCCCTTCTTCTAGATCTGAGCAGATTTCTTTGGTCAGGTTCTTACCCAGTTTAATTAGTGGTCGCGAGGGAACTCCCACTTGCTGTCGTATGCTGCTGAGAAGGGTCCACAAAGGTTGTAGTTGTTCCCATCAAACTCTCCACGATCTCCCAGCGGATCTCAAACCCGAGTTTCTGTATTTGAAAGAACGTTGTTTGTAAGAGAACGTGTTTTAGAGAACGTGGGTTGTAGAGACTGTTTGTAGAGAACGTTGTAAGAAACGTGTTTGTAGAGAACGTGTGTAGAAACGTTTTGTAGAGAACGTTTGGATGAGAACTTGTTTTGTTAGAAGGAACGTGTTTTGTGAGAACTGTAATTGTAAGAACGTGTTTGTAGAGAACGTTGTAGAAAGAACGTGTTGTATAGAGGAACGTGTTTGTAAGGGAAACGTTTGTAGAGACGTGTTTGTAGAACTGGCTAGAGAACGTGTTTGTAATGCCACCGGAGAACGTGGCTTGTAGAAGATAACATTGTGTGCGTAGAGGATACGTTTCGATAGAGAATTGTGCTTGTAGAGAACGTTTGGTGTTAGAGAACGTGTTTGATAGAGAACGTTTTTAAGAAGAACGTGTTTTGAGAACTGTTGAGAGAACGTGAGAACGTAGAGTGTTTGTAAGAACGTTGTAGAGAACGTTTGTAGGAGAACGCTGTTGATAAGAGACGTTGTGTAATAGAAGTTTGTAGATGAACTGTTTGTAGGAGAACGTTTGTAACGAGAACGTGTTTTGTAGAGAACGAGAACGTGCTTGTAGAGACTGGTTAGAACGTGCATTGTAGGAGAAACATGTTTGTAGAGAACGTTTGTACGAGAATGCTGCTTGTAGGGAGGACGTTGTATGTAGAGAACGGGGCTTGTTAGACCCGAACGTCTTGTAAGAACGTTTTAGAGAACGTGTTGTTAGAGAACATGTTTGTAGAGAACGTTTGTTAGAGAATGTGCTTGTAGAGAACGTTTGTAGAGAACGTGCTTGCTAGAGAACGTTTGTTTGAGAAACGTTTGTAGAGAACGTTTGTAGAGAACTGTAGAGACATGTTTGTAGAGAACGTTGTAGAGAACTTTGTAGAGAACCCTTTGTAGAGAACTTTGGTAGAGAACTTCGTCACCGGGTTTCCACTCCACAGTGCCCACGAGCAGCAGCGCAGCAGACCCCGGCCCACAAAGGAACGAGCCAATTCATGGAGAGGTGTGGAGGCTGGGACTCCGGCTGGACCTGGAGACTCCGGTACAAGATTCAACCGGTGTGAGAAACCTGAACTAAGGTCACAACGCTTATTCAACCTGTCTTAAGCCAATACTCTCGAACCCTCTCCTTGAACAGACTCAATCCTCCAACTCGCTTATTGGCCCACATTCCTCTCTTTTGACTCCCACTCTTCCTCTCCTTTGCCCACTCTCTTCCCCTCCCTTTGGCGCCCACGTCTTCCTCTCCGGTTGGGCCCACTCTTCGTCTCCTTTGGCCCACTCTTTCCTATCCTTTTGGCCCTCTCTCCTTTGGCCCACTCTTCCCTCTCCTCTTGGCCAATTTCCTTTCCGTCTTGCCCACTCTTCCTCTCCTTTGGCCCCATCTCTTCCTTCCTTCCCTTTGGCCCACTCTTCCTCTCCTTTTGGCCCCACTCTTCCTGCTCCTGTGTTGGCCCACTCTTCCTCTCCTTTGGCCCAGACTCTTTCCTCTTTCCTCTTGGCCACTCTTCTCTCCTTCTGGCCCCACTCTTCCTCTCTCCTTGGCCCACGGTGTCGTGCGTGTGTTGGCCCACTCTTTCCTCTCCTTTGGGCCCCACTCTTCCTCTCCTTTGGCCGCACGTCTAGTACATCACTGATGAAACAGGGATATTTCTGAGTTAAATTAATGTCAATGGTCCAAAATGTTCTTCAGACGTGCTTCAAACGTTCCTCTGTGAAATGGCTTATGGTCAGGCCAGTTAGGACCAGGAATAAAGACCTACAGTTTCATCTCCGCTGCCCTAGGACCACCTCTGGGGGCAGTATGGAGCTGGAGCCCAGTAAAAGAGAAAGTACTTTTACTGTCGTTATATTTCATATTTGAGTTCTCCTGTGTCTGCTCATCGATGGTCACATGTTTCTCTCTCTCTCCTGCTCCTCTCTCCCTCTCCCCCCCCACACACACACACGCACACACACATACACACACACACACACACACACACACACCATGCATACACACACACACACATGCACACACACACACACAACACATGCACACACACACACACGCACACACACACACCACACACACACATACACACACACACACACACACACACACACACACACACACACACACACACACACACACACACACACACACACACACACACACACGCACACACACACACACACACACACACACACACACATGCACACACACACATACACACACACACGCACACCACACACACACACACACACACACATGCACACACACACACACACACACACACGCACACACACACACGCACACACACGCACACACACACACACACACACACACACACGCACACACCACACACACACACACCACACATGCTGCACCTCCAGCCACGACTCCGTAAAACTCAATCTAAGTTTGCGACGACACCACCCTCATCGGGCTCATCTTCGGACGGGGATGAGTCCGTTCTACAGGAGGGAGGTGGACCGGCTGGTTGTCCTGGTGCAGCGGTAACAACCTGGAGTTCAACGCCCAGAAGACAGTGGAAGATGATCGTGGACTTCAGGAAAGCCACAGCCCCCCAGCCCCCAGCCCCCCTCATCATGACAGACCTCCCCCATCACCACCGTGGACTCCATTCCGCTTCCTGGGCACCACCATCACCCAGGACCTCAAAGTTGGGAAGCCCTCCTAATCAGCTCCCTCATCAAGAAGGCCCAGCAGAGGATGTACTTCCTGCGGCAGCTGAGGAAAGCCAAGCTTCCAGTGCAGATGATGGTGCAGTTCTACACGGCCATCATTGAGTCCATCCTCACCTCCTCCATCACCTGCCGGTACGCTGGTACCACAGCCAGACGGACAAACAGAGACTTACAGCGCGCCCTCTGCTGGAGCCACAGCCAGGGACAAACAGAGACTACAGCGCCCCTCTGCCTGGAGCAGCACACCAGGGAACAAACAGAGAACTACAGCGCCCTCTGCGGAGCCACAGCCAGGGACAAACAGAGACTACAGCGCATTGTGCTTCTGCTGAGAAAGGTGATCGGCTGCAGACTTCCATCTCTGCAGGACCTGTACGTCTCCAGGGCTCTGGGACGAGCAGGTCGGATCACAGCTGACCCTTCTCACCCTGGACATGGTTCTGTTTGAACCACTCCCCTCAGGCAGGAGGCCACTCCCCCTCAGGCAGGAGGCCACTCCCCTCAGACAGGAGGCTACGGTCCATCCGGACCAGAACCTCCCGCCACAAGAATAGTTTCTTTCCCTCTGCCGTTGGACTCATGAACACTTCTTAAACACCTGCCACTTTAACTGCAACATTCATCTTCATCACTGCACTTCATCACTTTCTGCACTACAACTTTAAACATTAACTGTAAACTTGTGTACATAGAAAATGCCTATTTTTATTTTTTATTGTATAGTAATTTTAAATTGTTTCTTAATGCATGCCTTTTTTGATTTTATATATGTTGTTTTTATTATTGATCAGTGTTTTATGTTGCACCTTAAGGCCGAGACAAGTTCCTATGTCTGTGAAGTTTGTTCATTGACAATGGCAATAAACTCTTTCTGATTCTGATTCTGATGCACACACACACACACACACGCACACACAAAGTGATTCTTCTGAAAGTGTGGTCACTTTGGAGACTCACGCAGCTGCAGCAGGTCACGTGACTGCCCCATGTGATTGACAGCTAGGCACACCACAGTGATGTCATCACCAGGGGATGAGTGCAGGGTCAGAGGTCGCTCTGCTGACTCCTCCCCACTGTCTTTAATCAGATCCTCCGAATAATCCAGGTCTCCATCAGTCTGGTCCTCTGAGTCCAGCTCCTCCCCATCCTCACACCTGGAACAGACCCAGTTTAGTCCTGGTTTAGACCTGGTTCAACCCTGGTTAAGTCCTGGTTTAGTCCCAGTTCTGTACCTGTCAGTGAGTCCGCGGCAGGAGGTCCAGGTGAGGGAGGGCAGAGGAAAACCGAATCCTCTACAAACCAGACCAGAGTTCCAGTCTCAGAACCTCAACCACCGGAGGGTCTGCAGCCAACCAATGAGAGAGCAGCAGTTTAAACCAACCAATGAGAGAGCAGCAGTTTAAACCAACCAATGAGAGAGCAGCAGTTTAAACCAACCGTAAACAGACTAAAACATAAAGACCTTTTTAAACGCAGCGACATTATTAAATCTAAATGTCAAAAAAGAATAAACTTTGTGATTTTCATCAATAAAACACTTCATTTTCTCCCTCCAGAAGCTTCAGTCAGATTTACACCTTTATCTGTTGAAATGTGTTTAAAAAGTCTTAATGTTCAGTAGAAATAATAGACAACACAATTGTTAGTTGCAGCTCAAACAGAAGCAAAGACAGATTCAGCTTCATTTACTTTCGGTCATAGTTCTCTCCAGAGCTCCTGGTCTTTATGACAGAGTTCTGACTTTATAACTTAGTGTTGGACTGGGGTAGTGTAGTGATCGTTGGAGATTCAATATCCACGTGAACGTGAGTAACAACTGTCTCAGTAATGCCTTCAGTGCTCAATTAGACAGCATTGTTTTCACAGCGACGCTGGCCGAGGAGACACTCTGGGGGAGTATGGC
The DNA here is from genome assembly GCA_015082035.1 of Chaenogobius annularis. Taxonomy (NCBI): domain Eukaryota; kingdom Metazoa; phylum Chordata; class Actinopteri; order Gobiiformes; family Gobiidae; genus Chaenogobius; species Chaenogobius annularis. The sequence goes on along the minus strand of BJKM01001335.1, from coordinate 8,672 downwards.
AGCTACTGTAGTGGAGGGGCTAAGGACAGGCGGCGCTCTGGAGACATTTGGTCATTTCCCTCATTATTTAATTGTTTAATCTGTTTTTCAATGTCGCCTTCGAGGAAAAGCTGTTAAGATTTGGGTGTGACAGGGGCAGTGACAGGAGCAGTGACAGGTGCAGTGACAGGAGCAGTGACAGGAGCAGTGACGGGTGCAGTGGCAGGTGCAGTTGCAGTAACAGAAGCAGTGACAGGAGCCGAGAGAGGAGCAGTGACAGGAGCAGTGACAGGTGCAGCGACAGGAGCAGTGACAGGTGCAGTGACAGGTAAAGTGACAGGAGCAGTGCAGGTGCAGCGACAGGAGCAGTGACAGGTGCATGACAGGTAAAGTGACAGGAGCAGTGGCAGGTGCAGTGACAGGTGCAGTTGCAGTGACAAGAGCAGACAGGTGCAGTGACAGGAGCAGACAGGTGCAGTGACAGGAGCAGACAGGTGCAGTGACAGATGTAGTGCCAGGAGCAGTGGCAGGGTGCAGTGACAGATGCAGTGACATGCAGTGACAGATGCAGTGACAGGAGCAGACAGGAAGCAGACAGGTGCAGTGAGATGCAGTGAAAGGAGCAGTGAACAGGTGCAGTGACAGGCAGTGACAGGTTGCAGTGCAGGACAGTACCAGGAGCAGTGACAGGTGCAGTGACAGGTGACAGGTGACAGGTGCAGTGACAGGTGCAGTACCAGGAGCAGTGAGAGAAGCAGTGACAGGTGCATGACAGGAGCAGTACCAGGAGCAGTGACAGGTGCAGTGACAGGTGACAGTGACAAGTAGCAGGAACAGGACAGGAGCAGTGACAGGTGCAGTGACAGTCAGGAGCATGACAGGAGACAGGTGCAAGGAGCAGTGACAGGCAGTGACAGGTGCAGTGACAGGTGCAGGACAGGTTGCAGACAGGTGCAGAGTGACAGGTGACAGGAGCAGTGACAGGTGCATGACAGGAGCAGTACAGCAGGAGCAGTGACAGGAGCAGTGACAGCTTGCAGGTGACAGGACTGCACAGACAGGTGACAGTGACAGGTGCAGTGACAGGACGCAGTGACAGGAGCAGTGACAGGTGCATGACAGGAGCAGTACCAGGAGCAGTGACAGGTGCAGTGACAGTGACAGGTGCAGTGACACGTGCAGGCAGTACAGGAGCAGTGACAGTGCAGTGACAGGAAGTGACAGTAGAAGCAGTGACAGGAGCAGTGACAGTGCAGTGACAGGTTGCAAGTGACAGGTGCAGTGACAGGACAGGAGCAGTGACAGGAGCAGTGACAGTGCCAGTGACAGGAGCAGTGACAGGACAAGTGACAGACAGTGAAGGTGCAGTGACAGGTGCAGTGACAGGAGCAGTGACAGGTGCAGTGACAGGTGCCAGTGACAGTGCAGTGACAGGCAGTGACAGGAGGACAGGTGCAGAATGACAGGAACAGGACAGTGACAGTGCAGTGACAGGTGCAGTGACAGTGCAGTGACAGGTGCAGTGACAGGCAGTGACAGTTGACAGAGTGACAGCAGTAGTGCAGGTGCAGTGACAGGAGGACAGTGGCAGTGACAGGTGACAGGTGCAGACAGGTGCAGTGACAGGTGCAGCAGTGACAGTGCAGACAGGTGCAGTGCAGTGACAGGAGCAGCAGTGACAGACAGATGCAGATGCAGTGACAGATGCAGTGACAGATGCAAGTGACAGGCAGTGACAGGTGACAGTGACAGGTGCAGTGACAGGTGCAGTGACAGGTGCAGTGACAGGTGCAGACTCACAGTGCACTCTGAGGAAGATGGAGATGTTTCCAGTGAAAAAGTGGTTGTAGAAAAGCAGTGAGTAAAGTCCAGAGTCTCTGCGATGAATGCGACCAATCAGCAGCCGCAGCTCCACCCTGGAACAGTGATGTCAAAGCATTAGCCCCTCCCACACATCTGTTTGATGCCAGTGTTGTCGCTCAGAGCTTTTAAACCTGCTCCTTAAAAAATATATAATACATATAATTAAAACAAACATCTCTCTGGATCGCTGCTGTTTCCCCGGGGACTAACCACCTACTGGCTGCAGAGGGAATTACACACAGTTTAAGATGAACATTTCAAGCTTTCTCAGGACAGTTTTATTGTGATTCAAGAAAGTCTCAGAACGAGTCTGGAGATTATTTCAGCAGAAGATTCTCAGAGCCACGTCAGTTATGGAGGAGATTCAGAACGGAGTGTTTTTGAGGCTCGGCGGGAGAGGACCGTGTGAATGAGTCTGAATGCGACGCCTGCGCCGCACACAGTGTGTAATATTGACATTTTAAGTACACAATAATACCCTATTTGTATATATATATATATATATATATATATATATATATATATATATATATATATATATTATGTTTAAACTGCCTCCAACAGGTGGGACTGGATCTTTTCAACTTTTTGCATATAATGTATATATATAATGCATAATATATACATTATATATATATTAAATCTGCTGTTGTGAGGCGAAACTTGATGATCCAAAGGTAAAAAAAAAAAGATAAATAGGGCAATTTGAAAGACCCACATGTCGGACCCACATATTTGACCCATGTCAGATGCCCTCCCACCTGTGCTCCTGGGGGCGGTGCTCTTCTGTGCACAGGCTGCTGTTGGTCATGTGATCCGGATTGACCCAAAACTGCCTTCTGATTGGAGGATAGGCTTCAAACAGGAGTGTCAGGCTCAGGTCCCGCCCCTCCAGCGCTTCCACACGACTGAACCCACCCACTACCATGGGAGCCCCTCCCCCTGCAGTGCTGGTGTTGCCGTTGGTGACGTTGCTGATGAGGGAGGAGACATTTTGTAGCCGAAGGAAAATGGTGACGAAGGGTCGCTCTGAAAAACACAAAGAACAATCACAGAACTTAGTCCTGGTTTAGACACGGTTTTGTTCTGGTTTAGATCCGGTTTAGTCCCGGTTTAGTCCTGGTTTAGTCCTGGTTTAGTCCCGGTTTAGACCCGGTTTAGTCCCGGTTTAATCCCGTTTAGTCCCGTTTAGTTCTTTTTTAGTCCTGGTTTAGTCCTGGTTTAGTCCTGGTTTAGTCCTGAGTGTGAAGTGTGCTCTGACCTCTGACCTCCAGGTGCGTGGTTACCGTGGAGACGCCTGCCTTGTTCCCACTGGTGCAGGTGAAATGTCCAGAGTCCTGGGTCCGGACTGACTCCAGGACCAGGGTCCGGTTCATGAGGACCCCGGACTGAGACTGGGACTGGCTCATGGACTCTGAGAAGTCTGAGACCTGAGCCAAGAGAAGACTCAGACTGAGGAAAGGTCAACACCCCGTCATGATGTCATGGAGAGGGGGCGGGGTTACCTGTCCTCGGGGGCGTGTCCAGGTGAGGTTGAAGAAGTGGTTCTTGTTGCTGCAGAAACATGTGACCTCAAACCTCTCTCCGACCAATCGGATCGCAGCCTTCAGAGAGACGGACAGAGCAGGCGGGACCAGTAGCTCTGGAACCAATCAGAGACAGAGACACAGAGAGAGAGAGCCAATCAGAGTCAGTTGGGTCGGTCGGGTCGGTTGGGTCGCGCAGGACGGGTGGGTTGGTTGGGTTGGTTGGGTTGGTTGGGTTGGTTGGGTTTACGGGTGTGGATTATTGGTTTGGGTTGGTTGGGGTTTGGTTGGGTTGGTTGGGTTGGTTTGGGGCCCTCGATTGGGTCGGCCTGGTTGCTGGTCGGGCTGGGGTCAGGGCAGGTTGGTTGGGTCGGGTTGGCTGGGTCGGGTTGGGTCGGGCAGAAGGGAGTAGTCGGGTCGGGTTGGCACTGAGTAGGTCAGGTCTTGCTGGGTCGGTTTGGCTCGGGCAGGTGTTGGGTCGGGTTGGCTGGGATCGGTTGGTTCGAGGCCAGAAGGGTAGGATTCGCGCGGTTGCTGAGGTAGGTCAGGGTTTGCTGGCTCGGTTGGCTCGGCAGGTTGGTTAGGTCGGTGAGGTTGGCATGGGTCGTTGGGCTCGGACGGTTCGTTTGGATCGGGCGGGTCGGTTGGACCCGGAGCTTGTTGCTTGGTTGGTGTTGATTACAATTTGAATGTGACTTAGAGGTCAAACCTAAACCGTCTCCCACGGTTACGTTTACGTCGGTTTATTCTTGTATATAACAAATGTAAGGCACTGAACCAAACCGTAGCCAGGTTGTCGTGACCGGGCGAAGGACTCACGTGCTCGACCCACAGGTCCAGTGTTGTCTAGAGGTCACTTCCTGTCCGTGTCCTGCGCCCCCTATGCAGCTGGTACGATCCTTCAAACGACCTTTGAACCTGTGCACAGAGGCCGCGCCAAGGAGGTCAAAGGTGAAGGTCATTTGCCCCGCGGCAGACCCTCCCCTCCGGCCTCGCTGATTGGACGGTGGAGACTCAGTGATATGTCAGCGTCGGTGGAATGGCAACGCAACAGGGAAGTCCGCGCCCTCCATCCGCACTGACCGAGCCGGGAACACGACGAAGGCCGAGCCTGAGATCTTATGAGGGTTGTGAGGAGAACCGGTCAGAACAGGGACTAGGACCAGGACTAGAACCAGGACTAGAAACCAGGACTGAGAACCAGATCTCGAGGGGGTCCTGAGGGAGAATGCGGTCTCAGAACCAGGACTAGAGCCAGGATTAGTACGTTCATATTGAGATGTTTTAAGTGTTAAACATTGGATGCGGTGATAAGTCCCTGATGGGAAACGCTCCTCCTGTTATGTGCTTCTTTGAGTAGACAAACAAAAGTCTTGGTTCTCGGTTCTGGTTCTGGTTCTCGCGTACCGGTTCACACGCTGCTGAAGCTCATTTCGACTAAAAATGGACGTTATTGGAGGGACTTTTTGATAAGTAAAGAAAGTTCAGGCAGAATCAAGATAAAAGTCCAAACCTGGTCCAAACATGGTCAAACCAGCCTAAACCAGGCCTAAATAGGAACTAGAACCGTCTAACCAGGTCTACACCAAGGACTAACCTGAGGCGGGGCTTACCTCTAAACCAGACAACGACAGGTACAGCACTGCGATGGTGGCGGAGATGCCTGAGCTTGATTGGCTGGAGCGGAGCAGCTGTTACTGCCCGTGATTCGAGGGCTCGTTGAAATCACCGTGACTTCTGTCGCCAAGGGCAACGATCGTCCCGTGCATCAGCGTTGAACGATGAACTCGGAAGGAGTAAGGCCGTCCCAAGACAACGCACCTGAGAGGCGGAGCCAGAGCGGACTGTCAGTTCTGATTGTCAGGAAACAACAACGTCGTTCCACACTATGCTGAAAGAACAGCCTGCAACAAAGAAAAAAAACCAAGGTCAGCAGAAGGAGGTGCAGAGGAGCGGTGCAGAGGAGGGAGAGGAGGGACGAGGTGACGGTGAGGAGGCAAGGGGAGGAGAGGAGGGGAGGAGCAGAGGAGAGGAGGAGGAGGAGGAGAGGAACAGAGGAGGAGAGGAGGGAGAGGAGAGGAGAGAGAGGAGGAGAGAGGAGGGTAGAGAGAGGAGGAGAGGAGGGGGAGGAACGGAGGAGGAGGAGAGGAGGAGGAAAGGGGAGAAGAGGAGGACAGAGGATTGGGGAGGCGGCAGGAGTTGAGCAGGAGGGACAGAGGAGGACAGAGGAGGAGGAGAGAGAGGAAGAGAGGAGAGGGAGGGGAGAGGAGGTAAGAGCAGAGGAGGAAGGAGGAGGATGGGGGGCGGAAGCGAGAGGAGGAGGAGAGGAGAGAGGAGAGCCAGAGGAGGAAGAGGAGGAGGAGAGGAGAGGAGAGGAGGAGGAGGGGAGGGAGAGATGAGAAAGAGCAGAGGAGGAAGAGCACAGGAGTGGAGAAGCAAGAGGAGCAGGGAGGTAGAGGAGTGAGAGGAGGAAGAGGAGAAAGAGCGAGAGGATTAGAGGAAGGAGGAGCACAGGAGGAGCAGGGAGGAGCGCAGAGGAGCAGAGGAGGAGCAGGAGGATTAGAGGGGAGGGCACAGGAGGAGCAGAGGAGGAGCGGAGGAGAGCAGAGAGGAGCAGAGGAGGGAGAGGAGCAGATACATAAATGTAAAACACTTTCTTCGTGAAACATTTCGAAGGTCAAACAGAGAAACATGTCTGGACTTCTCCAGTTTGTGAGTTTTCGGCGACCAAAGCGATTGTGTCTTTGTGCATGAGGCATAAAAAGCCTCAGACGTTCAAACTCTTTTCACTTTATTTAAATCACAAACAAACTGATTTTTTGTCGTCACAAGAATCACAGGAAAATCAAACATTATTCGCATTGGTTTGGTAGTGCAGATTCTTTCAAAAGCCAATCACATGGCTTTGCATTCAGAGGGCGGGCGCCTCTGAATTCTTATTGGATGCTCGTCACGGCTCTTGAGTGACACTTTCCTGATGGAGGAGGCGGCTCTTGCGTCGTGACTTCCTGTAGGTTGTGGCGATACGAGATGTTTGCAGAGAAGAGCTGATGTTTCATCCACCACAGAGAGACCTGCAACAAGACCGGGTTATAGACCGGGTTTAGACCGGGTAAACCTACCATAAGACCGGGTTTAGACCGGGTTATAGACCTAACCATAAATCTAAACCGGGATTTAGACGCGTGATTTAGACCTAACGATTAACCCTTAGACCGGGTTTAGACCGGGTTTAGACCATTAACCATAACACCTAAGGACCGGGTTTAGACCGGTTTAGACCTAACCATAAATCTAAAACCGGGTTTAGACCGGGTTTAGACCTAACCATAACCCTATGAGCCGGGTTTAGACCGGTTTAGACGGGTTTAACCTAACCATAAACCCTAAAGACCGGGTTTGACCGTACCATAACCCTAAAACGGTTTAGACCGGTTTATAGACTAACCATAACCCTAAGACGGTTAGACCGGGTTTAGGACCAAGTTTAGACCTAACCATTAACCCTTAAGACCGGCGTTGTAGACAGAACATAACCCTAAAACCGGCTTTAGGACCGGGTTTGACCTAACATAATCCTAAAACCGGGGCGGTTTAGACCTAACCATAAACTAAAACAGGGTTGAGACCGAGGTTTAGACCTTAACCATAAACTACACCGGGTTTAGACTGGGGTTAGACCTAACCATAACCTAGACCGGGTTTAGACTAACCATAACCCTAAAGACCAGGTTTTAGACGGTTTTAGACCTAACCATCAACCCTAAGACCGGGTTTTAACCGGGTTTAGAGCCCTAAGCATAACCTGAGACCAGCGTTTAGACCGGGTTTTAGACTAACCATAAACCCTAAAAAAACGGCTTAGACGCGGGTTTAGACCGGGTTTAGACCGGGTTAGACTACAACAACTGGGTTTAACCATGGTCTTTAGTTCTGAGTTCAATTGTTCAGACCTTGTATATAAGACCTGGTTTAGACCTGGTTTAGACCTGGTTTAGACCTGATTTAGACCTGGTTTCCTGGTTTAGACCTGGTTTAGACCTGGTTTAGACCTGGTTTACCTGGTTTAGTCCTGGTTTAGTCCTGGTTTAGACCTGGTTTAGGGTTTACCTGGTTTAGGGCGGGTTCCTGGTTTAGACCTGTTTACCTGATTTCCTGTTAGTCCTGGTTTAGACCTGGTTATGCCGAGCTTCCTCACCTGATTTCCCAGAATGCCGAGCTGCTTGAGGACTTGGGTCTGGACTTGGACTAGCTGTTGGATGGACCCCAGAAGGTCCTTCCTCCACTGGACCTCCGAGTCCCCGAGTCCAGAGGCCGGCCCGGGGCCTAGATTGGGGCGAGAACCTGCAGTGAACCGGGTTTAGACCAGAACGTTCCAGAACATTTGAGGTTTGGCCGTTCTTCAGCTCCAAAGACGTGATTGTGTCCGAGAAAGGACTTTAAGAGAGAAGATGACTCGTCTGAAGGACCAGGATGAACGTCTGTCCCACAGTTTGAGGCGTGAACATTCAAGGAGCCAAAGCTGTGCATACGCCGAGGCAGCTCAGGACAAACAGGAAACAGATGGAAACACTTCCTGTTTCACTTCTCTCTTTTTACTCAGACGCTGCACTTTCCCAAACACGCGACATGAACGGATTAGCCGGAATGTTCCACCGTGTGGCATTAAACATCTCAAACGTGTGAATCGGAAATAATACAGACATAAAACATCGACACTTGATTTAGAGTTTGGAGAAAACGCAAAATTCAAGAGGAAATCAAATTCTCCAAAATCTGAAGCACAAATCAGTTCCTGAACGTCTCGAAAACAAAGTCTGACTTCCAAACATGGATTCAGTCTTTCATCCTTCCAAATGTAGATCTCTATTTGGAAGTTCAATTCAAGCCTAAACTCGATGTGTTTTTGTGAGTTTGTGTTTCGTACCTCCAGAAACGTCCTGCGAAAGTCCAGATCCAAGGACCAGGACCAAGACCAGGATCCGCAGCATCTTCAGAGTCCTCCTTCAGACAAGATTCCCGAACAGATTCCGAACAGATTCCGCCCAGATACAGACCAGATTCAGACCAGATTCAGACCAGACTGTGTCCAGATCTACGGCCGTTCTGGTCTGGTCCTTGTTGGTCCAGATTTAGACTCCAAGTGAAACCAAGACTTCCTCAAAACCGGGCTAAGATTTCGCAAGACTTAAAAGGAACCTTCATAACGTCATTCACTCGGTGGTGGTGTTGGTGGTTGGTGGTGGTGGCGGTGGTGTTGATGGTGGTGTTGATGGTGGTGGTGTTGATGGTGGTGGTGTTGGT
>BJKM01001334.1:0-55146 GCA_015082035.1 Chaenogobius annularis | reverse complement strand
TATATATATATATATATATATATATATATATATATATATATATATATATATATATATATATATATATATATATATATTTTATTAAAACAGTTTTAAATTCAAATACTCAAATCTGAAATCATTCCAAGTGCCCCCTCCTGGTAAGTGCTCATACGGGCCCCATACCCCTAGTTGGGACACTAGTCCATAGAATTTGACTTTCAAAAATGCAGACGGAGAGAGTCGTTATGGGATAGTGACAGAAAAGTAATTTGAACAGAGTTTTTGTTTCATTTGGCCACATCCAGCAGGTCAATTATATTAGTTTTTCTCAATCGTTTTTGACATTTTTTTAAAAAACTTGGTTAAGTTTGGTGTGTTGATTCAGACCAGTGTCTGGGAGTTTGGATTTTAACACTTGCTTTTGGGTAAGATGTATACATTTTTTATGAACATTTTGATTTTGCTGAGCAAAAACTTTGTTCAGGAAAATAGAAACTGTTTAATATTTTGTGAGCTTGAAAAAAAAAAGCAATTTACATTACATTAACTAGGTAAAAACCCCAGCAATTTGTAATTTAACATAAATTCTACCATCAGCATTCTGGAGTCCTGAGTGTTTTATTGTGTTGGAGGTGGTTAAATATTAATTACTGGCCTTGTGATGCTGTTGAAATAGCCTTAGCTTATTATTTCAATAGTCAAATAAAACCAAACTACTCTAGGTAAATAAATCACAGACCCGCCCGGCTCATTTTGGCGCGCTTTTGAATCTTGACGCGCTCTTTGCGTAGATCAGACGTACGGGACCCTCCGCCGCGTCCTGTTATGGTCCCGTCCCGACCGAGACCGGGCCATGAACTCACCGAGTGCTCTTCCTTGGAGATCAGGCTGAAGTCCCGGAGCTGTCTCACAAACGTCTGCGGGTTGTCCATGCACGACAGCTCGGTTTTGTTGAGGTGGAGGAAGCGCAGCAGCGTCTCGTTTTCCAGAAAGTCCAGAGGTTCCACCATTTTGGGGTCACAACAGTCCCGTCCTGAGCAGAGATGCGACGGGAGCCTCCAAAACAGTACCAAAACAGATTTATACCCGAGTATATTTCACTCCACGATCAGGGCCAGTTCACGAGGCGTGTGCTTGTGTGTCCAGGATCTAGTGACCTGTGACGTGTGGAAAGTGAAAGTTAAACATTGTGTTTGGGGAAGGCTGTGAACAGCAGAGGGCGCTGTGGTAACGGGAAACATTTCTAAGCCTAACTGTAGACATTATCAAATATTGTTTCGATTGAAAAATAACCCGTTCGCATGTTTCAGTTGGTCCACTAAAATAGCTCTAATCAAAAAGAATCAAATTGGACATATGGCCTATTTCCAGACATTCAGTTGGTGGATTTTACTGATGCATAGCTTTCTTGAAACACAAATCATTTATTTTAGTTTGAATATCTTTAGATCTCAAATTTGTCTATTTTTATTTGATACTATAGTCATTGAAAATTGTTTCTTAATGCATGTAATTTGATTTCACACATGTTGTTTTTATTATTGATCAGAGTTTTATGTTGCACCTTAATGCCGTGACAAGTTCCTATGTTGTGAATTTTGTTCATTGATGATGGCAATAAACCTTTTCTGATTCTGATTCTGATTCTTCTACCAAAAAAAATAAATAAAAAAAATAACCCTTGTTAGAAATCGCTTAACACCTTGGGTTAATGCTGTGTTATACATGTTATACTTACAGTTACTTATACAGTGGTTCATTCTTATTGTGTAAATGCAAAGAAATGATTTAGAACAGAAACAAAATGGGCGTTTCAGGTGTTGAAATATATTTTATGATAACCCAAAACAATTGCTTATTTTTTTATTTTTTTTTAAATATCATTAGGCTTTTGACAATCTATGGCAAAATTGATATGAAGAATGCCCTAAAAGACACAGTTTATTACCGGTACTCAAGTTTACTTTGGCTTACTCATTCCTCCAAACACAGGTATGTCACACCGCATGCCGAAAAACAACAGCCCACAAAATTATATAATCTTGTTTAAAGCGTCACAATTTCCCACCGCACGTCTCGTCCTTCTTCTTCTTCGCTTCTTGCGCAGACCTTTATCCTACAAAACAGAACACTTGTTAGAAAGAACACCTCAGGCTAATGCTGTGTTTATAGGCCAACATATTCTACTCACAGTTATGGTGTACCTTTCCAGAGGTTCATTCTTATAATAAATGCCTCTTTGCCATCGTTGCTTTTTGTCTTTTCCTGCTAGACTTTGAAACTCTATGGGAGAGTACCACACCTCACCAACCTGAATGCACTTCGTTTTGCCTGCAAAAGATACAACAGTAAAGCGCACAAAAACTACAGCTGTGCGCACATTTTATCATGAAAAATAGCCTGTTTTATTTTGACCAGGGGAGGAAAACTGCTCCATCCCATTTGGGCATCCAGAATCAGACCTTATCTGTTTTATAATGTTAGGGTTTTTATTTGAGTAAATCATTAAAAGAGCTTTCACACAGCCAACCTTTGGGTAACTTTACCCACTGAATTACTGCCTTGTGTGTAGTCCTGAACTATCACTGTGCAGTATTGTTGCTACAAATGATGCTATTTCTTAAATGGGGGGGTCTCTTACCTTTATTGTATTTACTGAGGTGCATGTCTCCTTTCTGGTCTCCACATGTCACAAGAATCACGTTTCTTTTTGTCATCCTTGGCACTGAAGCTAACAACATTTGCTATCATTTTGTGTTCTCAGATGTGAAATGTTGAATGAGATAATCTGTTGTGTTACAGGTGCTGGGCCTTTTGTTGTGTGGGTGAGTGACGTCAGAGGACGATCAGGCTGTTCATCAAGACACGGGTTCTCTAACACACGCTGACTTATTTTGTTTTTCCACTGTGAGCTCATTTTGGAGCTTGTCTCTAAATTGAGCTGTGTCTCTAAATATATAAATATCACAAATGAATATTAGCTTAAGTGCTGGGATAATGGTGATAATGGGGACAAACTCACTCACTGTCAAGCAGTTTTTCCTGGAGCTCTTTAAGTGTGGGATACTTCTCCATGATGTGCTTTTCAAACACACACCCCCAGAAGCGGTAGATTAATGTCTTCTTTTTGGTTTCAATGACGTCCAGGGCTTCATACAACTCTCTCTGAGGGTCTTGTGTACTTTGTATTCTCTTCACAGAAAAACACAAGGTTTAAAAAAAGAAATACTGCATATTTGATAAACCAAGAATCAGTTGAACTCAGTTGAAAGCGATTTTACCTCGTATGTATCCTCCGAGATCAGGCTGTGGTCCCGGAGCTGACTCACAAACATCATCGGGGTGGTCATACTTGACAGCTTAGTTTTGTGGTGGCGGAGAAAGGTCAGCAGTATTTCTCCCTCTATAAAATTTAAACATTCAGCCATTATGGCTCAGGCAACAGAAGCACAACTTTAGCCTCCTGGTTGATGTCTTAAGTGAAAAGAAGAACAGAAGGCTTGAGTGTTCAAATGGACACACACCTACTATTTGCATAGCACAAATTAGATGCACCATCAGGTACATGAACACTCAAACACATTTTCATACTAACATCGAAACATTTGTCTGCCTCTTCAGTTATAGCTTGAACTTACAACAGAAACGAGGCAGTTAAAAGCTTGTTGGGCATATGAGTGCTGTGCTAGAGCTGTGAAGAGAGCGTGAACGTGTAAGACGGAAGTTTAGAACACATTTTGGTATATTGACCATTTAAGTTTGCTCATGCCATTGTAGAATGTGTCATTGTACATTGACCCGACCATAAATCTATGCATCCTGCGCCTCTCTAAACATTCACTGAGGCTTTCCAGCTGCGGAAATCAGACAATGAAAGGAGAAAGCACTATTTCACTTTAATTTTTATGGTGTGAAACTGTAACTAGATTTTCATGGTTTGTAAAAATGAATTCCCCTCTGGGACAACAATTTGATAGGGAAATGAGTGCGGGAGCTGGAAGAGTTGTGCTTGGAACAACTGGAATGTCCCAACATTGTGTGCTATCTCTTGTTGTTGTGGATTGGGCTCTGTAAGATCTTTCTCCAAAAAGACTAAACTTGGTTTCTCATTCGACATCTGTAAAGTCTTTGCCCTCTACATTGTCCTGATACATTGATAGTAAAACATCTACAACTGTCCACTCACTCTTCTGACCCGTACATTTCAGCTTTGTGTTTGTCCTGACATGGGTGGATCCAAATGCCACTCTGAGTAAGTTAATGATGAGTAAAATAGATAAAAGCTCATAAAAATGATTTATTTATTTTTTACAATATGTCTCCTATAAAGTAATACATCATAGAATTGATACACTGACCTATAGATAAGGTCATTATAATTATGCTGATTATTGTAATACATAAATTGCATATTTTAGCACAAACAGAAAAGTAATTTGAAAACATAATTTTATATGTTTAAAAAATAATAACCCCAAGACAACTTTTAAAAACATTTAGATATTCGAAGACAGTTTTATTTGTTTTTTAAATATCATTACAAAATGATACAATGCTATTTATTTTTCTCTTTGGGCATTTTTTCTTGGCTTATTACACTTCAAGATGTCCATTCTAAAAGAAAAAATAACACAAAAACAATCATTGTTGGATGTCTTTAAACACACGTACATAGTTTATTCAAACGTACTTTTTTCTGTATCGGATGCTTGTTTTCCAGTTTTTGCATTTCTCCTTTCCCCTCAGACATTCAGAATCAATGGGTCAGCAACTCCTCTTCTACCAGAACTTTGCACTTTGATCTCCCAGCAGAAAACACAGCAGTGGTATTATGAAAACAAAGGTAGGCTACATGGTGTTTAGTTTGGTGTGGGTACTTCAGTCAACAGGCAGCTCTGTTCCATGGTCACATTTATTGCAGCATTTTGGTCTCCTTTCCTGTCTCCACATGTCGCACACCAAATGTCACATTTCCTTGACACTGAAGCTTTGAAGACAGAACAAACATGTGCCATAATGTTGATCACATATGCTACTGCTGAATAAGAAAGGTGTATGTCATTTTACAGGAGCCGGTTCCTTGTCTTTTGATGATGTCAGAGGACACTCCAGGCTGTTCAGCATCACACACAGAGACACAGAGAAGTTTGTCTACCGCCGGCCTGACTTCATTTTGTCTCCCTCTAAATATCACAAATGAATGTTGACATGTGCTCTAAATACTAGGAATATAGGGAAATCTGATCAGTCTGAGCTTCAAACAGTGCCTCCTGTAGCGCTTTGTGTGTGGGATACTTCTCCATGATGGGCTTCTTACACACACACTTCCAGAAGCGGACAATGTATCTCTTTTGTTCATTTCGATCAAGTCCAGGCCTTCATACATCTCTTTCTGAACGTCCCATGCACTTTGTATGTTCTTATACCAAATATATAAAGTTAAGTTTCATTTTAATCCTGCATTAGGCTATTCCTCTTTTTTTTTTTCTTTTTTTTCTTTTGACTTAGAAGTCTATTAAAGCTCACCTTGTACTGCTCCTCTAAAACCAGACACAAACGTCTCTGGATTGTCGAGCAGTAATGGTTTCTCTATCAAATCGATACGGTCTGATTCTGCCATTGCACACAACAAAGGCACTCCTCTGTTCATGTGTGTAAAGATACATTACATCACTTCCACTTCCTCTGCTATGTCGGCAAAGTGTAACATAAACTACGACAGATTCTAGGTGTGGGAAGAAAAGTGTTCATGCTGCAATTAAAGACCAGAGTTGTGAGGCAGCAGGCCAATCAGAGTTTATGAATCATTATTTCAGGACACTTTTGACCATTCCAGTCAGCCCATGTTTCCATTGTAGGGTCTATTATAAACTGTTATTGCTTTGTCATGAATATTCCACAGTATGGGATTTAACTTATCTATCTCCATGGAGACAAGCAGATGACACAAACAGGCCAAGTTACAGGTCAGATCTGTTGAATATAGGGTTTTGGTTTTGAGCCACAAAAACACCAGTATTGATAAATACGTTTAATGCCATACTGAGGAACACTCCAGACAAAGCAATAACATCTCCATGGAGACTAGCAGGTGACTAGAAAAGTTAAGCAGTTTAACTGTACACACTAAATGCATATTAAAGGAGACGTGTTATGCTTACGATTGAACTATGACCTAAGTATATCATCATTTTACTTTTTTTATTTATTGTAAAATGTAATACGGAGTTAAAATGACTTAATAATTGAAAGAGCACCATTGACTTCCTGTTCAAAACTACACAACTGATAAGCCCCGCCTCTTCATCATGACATTTCACCCTTAACATGCAGCGGATTGTCATTCACGTTTTAGTTTTGCGAAAAGTCATGACATTTTAGAACCCTATATGCATCACTCGAGTCCTAATATTTCCAATGATTGGAACAAAGTACAGAGATGTGGGTGGGGATAGGGGGTAGGTGAAAACAGGAATTTTCTGAGCCCTCGTGCCTCAGATGCAGGACAATACAGGATTATTCACATGCAAAAATCAATCAAAATAAAATAAAAACATTGCAGAAACTAATTTGGAAACACAGTTTTAAGTTAAATGCTCATTAAGTTTATTTTGCATAATATGTCTCCTGTAATATATAAGTATAAACTCTACATTTCTGTAAATGCAATAATTATAGGTATAGTCTTTTCCTTATCCATAAAGGCATAAATCAAACCAAAAAGATAAAATATGTCCTAAAATGAAATGCCTAAGCCGAGTCCTCCATGTCATTATAAACGACA
Organism: Chaenogobius annularis; assembly: GCA_015082035.1. NCBI lineage: Eukaryota > Metazoa > Chordata > Actinopteri > Gobiiformes > Gobiidae > Chaenogobius > Chaenogobius annularis. The sequence goes on along the minus strand of BJKM01001334.1, from coordinate 48,380 downwards.
TCTGTGTGTTTGTCTTGACATTGGTGGACAGCTTTTAGAACCGTGTCCAGGCGGCGGTCCAGGGCTGACAGGTGGGCTTCTGAGAGCAGAGGGGCCACAGCAGACAGAGGGTCCTGGGACAGAGACTCACGCAGTACAGCCGACAGACGGAAGCTGGGATGGGACAAGAGACGCAGGCGCAGCAGGGTGGAGCGCCGGATCCTGAGGAGGATGAGAGTGAGGTGATTATTACACTCGGGCCACACTTGAAAGGGTTTAGGAGCTGTTTGGTGTTAGGCACTCGATACATCAATCACTTGGTTAGTAGAGTTGAAGAATTATTGTTTGGACAACAACTTTAGTCACTGAAGTCCATACTTGAGATTGACAGATTAAGTAGCAGCAGAGGTGGGTAGAGTAGCCAAAGATTGTACTCAAGTGAGAGTAACATTACTTCAAAAATAAAAAGTACTCAAGTAAGAGTAGAAAAGTAGTAGTAAAAGTATTTAATCAAGTAACTGTCTGGATGTACAAAAAAAAAAGTCTGGTATGCAGTAACAACTTGCGTGTCTTGTTTGCCACAGTAAACAGATTAACAAACCCTCCAGCTCAGCTGCCGTTAGAACTCATTTCCACATCCAAGTGTAATGAGTTTGTATTATTCTTTAATGACAAAGTTCAGGGCATTAATAAAAATGCTATAAATTCTACAATGCAAAAAATAACCCTCTAAACCACCTACACACTTAGAGCTGACTCACGTTGCACCTGTAACTGACAAAACTGTCCAGGAGATCATCACCAGTCTGAGTTCATCCACATGCTGCCTCGATGTGTTACCCACCAGATTTCTAAAGTCTGTGCTGAACAGTTTGTTAGCACCACTCACTCAAAATAGTTAACATGTCGCTTCAATCTGGAACATTTCCCAATGTCTTTGAAAAACTGCGGTCATAAAGCCTCTCCTAAAGAAGAGCAGTCTTGATGCCGCAGTACTGAGTAATTACTGGCCCATCTCTAATCTTGCCATTTTGGGGCAAAGTCCTTGAAAAGGTTGTTCCCAACAGGCTCACTGATATCAGTGATCGCACAGAATCTGTGTTCTTCCAATTATAGACGACATCATCAGTTCACTGCAGTGATATGACCAGTGGTTCACTCTGTCACGCTTCCAACAGATCGATGTTGCAACAACTTTCTCAGCTGAACTAGAAAGACTCAAACATCGTCTTCTGGCCAAGAAACAAAGCAGAAAATGTAACAGCACCTCCAGACTCGCTCTTAAAACCTACACATCAAGTTAAAATTGGCGTATAAATGGACTTTAGACTTGAATTTAAAGCCACGTCGCAGATCAATCACATCAGCAGCCCTTTTACCATCTTAAAAAAACATTGCCATAATCAAAAGTATAGTGTCTAAACCAGACCTGGAGAGACTTATCCATGCGTTTGTCTCTAGTAGATTAGACTACTGTAACGGCCTGCTCACTGGCCTCTCCAAACGCAGCTGTAAAACAGCTGCAGTACGTCCAGAACGCTGCTGCTCGGGTCCTGACTAGAACCAGGAAGTACGATCACATTAGTCCTGTGCTCAGGTCTCTGCACTGCCCCCTGTGGCTCAGAGAATAGACTTCAAAGCAGCTCTGCTTGTATACAAGTCTCTCCATGGCCTAGCACCAAAGTACATCTCGAGACATGTTAGTGCCATATGAACCATCTCGGACTCTGAGGACCTCAGGGGCCGGCCTCCTGCTGGTAGCCAGAGTCAGGACTAAACATGGGGAATGTGCGTTTCAGTTTTATGCAGCTAAAATCTGGAACAGTCTTCCATGAGGATGTGAAGACAGGCCGCTACTCTGGCAATGTTCAAATCTAAACTAAAAACTGTTTTTGTTTGGCTATGTCATATGACTGAAATGCTTTTCTTTGCACTCTTCTCTTTAGGTCTTATGAAAGAGTACAGTTACTTCAAACTAATTAAAGTATGCTGTCCAAAAATGACTCTAAAGAAGTGTAATTTATCTATTCAAGTCATTGTAAATGAGTTATACCATCTCTGAGTACAAGCAATAAGACATTTTAAAATACCTGTATGTGAGGTTCCATTGGTAATCATTTGGTTGTACAGTACGTGATCCAAAAGCCATACATTTAACTACAACTTGAGAAACATGTAAATGTATGGTTTTAAAATAACATATAACAATGGGTTATAGAGTGTGGAGAGAAAAAAGTCCATTAAAGTAAAAAACGTAAAGAAAACAATCGCCTGAATTGACATTATTTTGGTTACACGCCATTTGCAATTCAAAGAGCTTCTAAATGTTGACACAGCTTCTATTGCATTTATACACTAAAGACACTTTTAAGAGTCTTTTTGTTGTCTTTTTTAATGTCTGTGATCTTTGCTCATAGGTTTACTGTGTACCTGCAGCATTGTTTGAGAGGAGTGAGGATCGAGGGCTCATCTATGGAGTGGCGACCAAACCTACAAAGCACAGGTGACACTTAACAGCTTGCACACAACCCTCGCACATTATAACTTGCTAAAATGATAAGGATATGCTGCTGACTCACGCTCGCCCGTTATCCAGATGCAGCAGAAAGGTCTCGTTCCCAAACCTTTCAAACGTCTCGTAGTGATGTCTGTCCATGTTACCTGTGGAGACATGCTTAGAATAAACAACACCAAATCTACATGTAACTACTGGCTGTTGTAATGAGGAGTAGTAGTAATAGTAGTATTTTTACTCATGAGAAAGTCCAGTATAGCCATATCCATAACATCCACCAGCCTGGTGCCCTGGTCGTATGGAGGAGTCTGCTTCACTGTGTCGCAGTAGTCTGGGTCCTTCTCCCACCTGACAACATGATCACTTTATATCATCATCTTTGCAAGAACAGAACCCAACAATCAAAGTAAAGGGACGGATTTTTTCTAGGGAAGTACAATGCTGTAAATGCAATAGCTATAAACGAGTGATAAAAAAGTGAATGAAATAGAATATGGAAGATTGTAGAAAAAGACTCAGTTGTAGTCCTCTGGACACCGTTTTAGAAAAACAAGATGTTTCCTCTCTCATCCAACAGTCATTCTCAAGCGACAGATTTCTGAGAACTCAAGTATTTATCCTACTTTGAGTAAGCCCTGCCCACTGGGTGGAGCCTCCTGATAATAGCCTGTCCGGTTTGCAGTTTCCCCTGAAACTAATCCCCTTTGTTACCCTAACAACCCTCTAGTGGCCATAGAAATCCTATTGTTGGCTGAATGCAGCTCCCTCATCACCGATTATCTGATTAGTGGCTGTTTAGTTTCATTCATAAAATATATAGGAAACCCACACACACGGATCAGTCCCTGCTCTCTCTAACCACCCACTACAGCACAAGCTGCGAGTGATCAGAACACTACAACACAGAGCACAAGAGGTGCCCACCAGCTCAGAGGGCAAGAGGAAAGAGGAAAAACACGTCCGGAATGCTCTCTCAGCCTGTGGATACCCGACTTGGGCTCTGAACAAAGTGAAGAGAACCAAAAAGCAGGACAAAAGGGAAACAGAACCAAGAAGATAGGGTGTCTCTATCCCTTATGTCTCGGACTGTCTGACAATAGAAGTCCCTGTTTATTTCAAACCAGGCAACACTTTAAGACAAAAACTGGTTCACCCTAAGGACAAGATGCCTACACAAAAGAAGACCAATGTAGTGTATTCTATCCAATGCAGTGAAGAAAGTTGTAAAGAGATGGTACATAGGGAGACTAAACAGCCACTTCACAAGAGGCTTTATCAGACAGAAGACACGCAAGTTCAGGACCCAGAGCGCCGTGCATCTTCATCTTAAAGAATTCTAAGCAGGAGAAGAAATGGTTTGAAAGAGGAGTTAAGGGTTTTCGTTAAAAAGAAGAGAATCCCTAAAAAATGAAGGTTCAATTTACCAGTAGTGTACAGCAGCATTTTGAAGCCATGGATAACAATAGGTTTTCTATGGCCATTACAGGGCTGTTAGGGAAAACAAAGAGGATTAGTTTCAGGGAAAACTGTAAACAGCTATTTTCAGAAGTGGAAACATCTTGTTTTTCTAAGGTGTCCAGATGACTACAACTGAATATTTTTTTCTACAATGGATGAATGAGCGATTACACCGGCAATGTGGAAGATAAATTATTTAATCCAATTTTGAATTTTAAATGCTGGCCTAACCCTAACCTCACTTTGTTCTTTTTAACCCTTAAATATAATTTTTCTGTTTTGAATTTCAGTTGCTGTATTTTGAAGTATACATTTCCATTGTGTTTTTCACCATTAGATTTTCAAATTCAGGTTCAGTTTACTGCATGTCCTCCCTTCTCTCTAATCCCCATTTCACGCTGAGCTGTCCTGTCTGATAAAGCCTAGGGGCCAAAAAAATCCTTGGGAATAAAAAACCCTCTTCCATAATAAAACTTCATGAAACTTTTGCACTGGTTGAAGCTGTATTCTGAATTCTTGTTGCCTAATATTCCAACTTGCAGTTCCAAGGTGTGGCCCCTAGAGCGCATTGCATGCACGTGAATAAAGGAGTTAAAAAGGTGACAAAATAGATTTACACTTTCCTTCCATGAGAACAAAGCTGCAACAAACGGAAATGTTTTTGTTTGTTTGTTCACTTGTTTTTCATTTTGTGTTGGTGCAAAGAAATGACTTAGAACAGAATCAAAGTAGTTGTGTCAGGTGTTGAAATACATTTTATGATAACTCTGAAAAAACATTTCAAAATTTAAATATCAGTAGGCTTTTAACAATCTATGGCAAAATTGATATGAACACGGACCTAAAAGACACAGATCCCACTAAATTGTAATTAAACTGCAACCCATAATGCTAATATCCTCTATGTTACTAGTGCAATCTTTTTACAGTACGAGTGATCACAATCTACTGTATTTGAGTGCTAAAAAATATTAAAGCACAGCAATTGTGCAATTGTTTTACTGAAGGTTACTTTGGTTTTCTCTTCCCCCGAAACACAGGCATGTACTATTACACCACACAACACCACTGTCTTAAACCTAAAAACAACAACCCACAAAATTAGTCGTTGTGTTCAAAATGTCACAAAACTTTTCTTGGTCTTCTTGGCTTCTTGCGCAGACATCCATTCTACAAGAAAAAAAAACCCCACTCAGAATACTTTGTTGAAGTCTTTTAACAGCTTGGGTTAATGCTGTGTCATACATGTTACACGTACAGATATGGTGTATTTATACAGTGGTTCATTCTTATAAGGGATGCCTCGCTCTCCAATTTCTATATCTCTCGTTTCCTCCCAGACACTGAAACTCAATAGGAGTGTACCGCACCTCACCAGCCTGTATGCACTTCGATCTGCCTGCAAAAAGATACAACAGTGACGTGCACAGAAACTATGAAAACTGCACTATCCTGCCCGGACACTCCGAATTAGATATAATATGTTTAATAAGCCACACGTAATGTAATCTTTTTTGTTTTTGCAAAAGAACAATAGAAGAAGGTTTCACTGGTTTTTGCCCTGTGTGTAGTCCTGAACAACTGTATTATTGTTACAAGTGATACTTTGTAGGAGAACTTCTTAACTTCTTAAGTTCTCCTAACTTAAGTTTTCCTAATTTAAGAAGAAAAGAAAAAGCAGCAGCGGAATTTTGGTCTTTTACCATTCTTGAGTTCATTGAGGTGCATGTCTCCTTTCTGGTCTCCACATGTCACAAGAATCACGTTTCTTTTTGTCATCCTTGGCACTGAAGCTTTGCAAACAGAACAAACATTTGCTATCATTTTGATGGTTCTCAGATGTGAAAATGTTGAATGATATATGTTGTGTTATCAGGAGCTGGGCCTTTGTTGTGTGGGCTGAGTGACGTCAGAGGACGATCCAGGCTGTTCATCACACACAGACAGGGTTCTCTAACACACGCCTGACTTTATTTTTGTTTTCCCAACTGTGAGCTCATTTTGAGCTGTGTCTCTAAATATATAAATATCACAAATGAATATTAGCTTAAGTGCTGGGATAATGGTGATAATGGGGACAAACTCACTCACTCTTAAAAAGTTTTTCCTGTAGCTCTTTGAGTGTGGGATACTTCTCCATCATGTGCTTTTCAAACACACCCCCCCAGAAGCGGCGAATGAATGTCTTTTTGGTTTCGATGAAGTCCAGCGCTTCATACAACTCTGTCTCCGGGTCCTGTGTACTTTGTATTCTCTTCACAGACAAACACATATTATAAAAAATACTGCATATTTGATTAAGAATCAATTGAACTCAGTTAGAAGCACATTTGAAACAAAACATTTTACCTTGTAGATCTCCTCTGAGATCAGGCTGTGGTCCCGGAGCTGCCTCACAAACGTCATCGGGTTGTTCATACATGACAGCTGAGTTTTGTGGTGGCGGAGAAAGGTCAGCAGTATTTCTCCCTGAATAGAATCTAAATGATCTGCCATTTCTGATCAGGCTACAAAAGCGCTCATGCCTCTTTCACCGTTAGTATGAGTGCAACTTTACTTTAGCTTGTTGGAAAAGTGAAAGTAAACTGAAAAATGGGAGGAGTAGATATGGTGTTTTTGACGTATTTAATGCGTGAGGCAGGCAGAGACAGGCAGTGAGGCTCATACCTCGCCTGACACACTCACTCAGATTTACCAACGCGAATGAACACGAAAGAGCACCTTAAACATAATTCGATTGACAACAGACAATGAGTTGTGCTTCATATGTCATTTCAGCATCCTTTACACAAACTTAATGTGACACATGTGACATATTTGATTTAAGATCAAAATTCATTCCAACTGAGCCAAATTCAGGCCTATTTCAAGCCAAAATAAATGAAAGTTTATGGTCTTACCTTTACATTTTGATAAGCCAGATTGTAAATAAGAAATAAACAAGCTCAAGAAGGAAGAAGACAGCGCAGCAGTCCACGGGCTCAGTGGCGCCCTCTGCCATGAGTCAGGCGTATTGTTTGCCTTACCGAGTGAACTTTTACTGCAGTTTTTTAATGAATCGAAATGAATCTGCGAGCCGAAACAGGTTTCAGAAATACATTTCATATATTATCCAGAATATGGAAGGACAGAGCACATCGTCAGGGGGTTTTATCTGTTATATACAGAGGGACAGCGACACATTATCTGCTTCGCATACTGCACAGTTTGTGAGGCATTATACTGTGCACCGAGCAGCAGGGCGCGGTGCTACCTCACGGCGCCCCTCCTCCTGTATTTGAACGGGAGTTACGGGACATGCGGAAATTCTGTTGATTCTTAATTGAAAAAAATGTTTTTCCATATTGGATTCAAAAGGAAAGGGGGTTTATAACACATACCAGATGACACATATTAACTTTTATTATATTCTATAATTCATTTTTTTTCACCCAAGATTGACATGTGAGGCTCCGCCTCTCCTACCTCCCCTGAATGCACGCCACTGAGGCCGGATTCTTTGGACCAGGATTGGCTGATATACAATCAGTACAGGGACATCGTAATAATGTTCTCTGAACAATGACAAAGCGCAGTGTTGGCTGGCTTTGTTAGCGCGATATTGGCACAATAGAAGTTAGCCAAATGTTTTGCGGTCTCTTTTCAGTTGTACCTTGAAGTTACAACAGGGGAAGAAATATAAGGTGTGTGCACGTTTAACCCTTGTGCTACCCTCAAAAACAACAAAAACAAAGATAAAACAAACAAACACATACAAAAGTTTTCATGTTGTGGAGGTTTCTACTACAGACTCCATGTAGGTCATCCAGAGCCTGCTACTGTTGTCCTAGTTAAAATCAAAGGCTTGTGTTTAGGAAATGATTGCTGTCGGTGGTGAAGAGAGAAGGGAAACTGTGTAAGGATGAGGTTTACCACACGTTTTGGTATATTGACCATGCTGCTATTGTAGAATATATCATAAGGTCAGGTGATGCAGGTCCTTGCCAAGACCATAGTTATGGACCCTGAGTCTCCCCTAACATCCACTGCCAGCTGCTGCCATTGAAGTATAATGAGAGCCATGGCTGCTGCATTGTAGTTACAGACGATGCAATTCACAGTGCAAAATCTGATATTTTACACTCTGAAAATCTGTGCATTGAATGTTTAAAACACAGCGACTGAAGTTAAGACTAATCTGATGACACAAATGATCTTCCATACTAGAACTACCTAGAACTTTTGCAGTTGTAAACTTTATAAAGCAGTTTTTAGATGTGGCCACTAGAGAGCATTGCATACTCATGAATACGGAGACATGGGTTACAATCCAACCAATAACACACTTTTATGTGTTTAATAGCCCCCTTTGTTTTTTCATTTAATGTAGACTAAACTAAAAAAAAAACAATTTAACAATATGCCACTAGCATAACAACACAAACAGTGGATTGGGATCACTATTTTACACGTTTTAACTATTTCTTTTTAACTGTATTTTCATTATTTATCAGGCTTAACTCACTGTGCCAGCTTGGTGCGACTGTAGGAGCGTCTCCATGGCGACCTCCAGGACCTGCGGGGGGCCAGGTCGAGATCGGGAAGAAAGGCGGCCAGGGACACCTCCAGGTTGTGGGGCCGGCCACACACTGGGTGCTCTGTGGAGCAGTAGTACTCGCACTGGCCATAGAAGCATACGTTACCCACTAGAGGGAGCCAGAGAAACACACCAAGGTAAGTAGAAGCTAATGAACACGGTAAGTGAGATTCTGGGGTCATACCAGGAGACGTGAAGAAGGTCCGAGACAGCTTGCGGTCAGTGGTGATCTCTCGGATTTCTGTGGTCACGTTTATGAGCCTCCCGACCACTGGGGGGATTCTGTTAAAGCCAAGTACTCTGAAAAGACATGACAAGGAACCGATTTACCCCAAATCAAAAGGAAATTTAAAATTGTTTTGCCTGAAAGCTTTATTTCACAGGATATAGGAAGAGAGAGGGTAGAGACATTCGGCAAACCGGCAGAGCTGTACCAAATGGTTGAAACGGTCACACCCACAGTTCATCACACCGGCCTCTGTACCTGTCCAGGTGAAATGCAGCGATCTCCGCGTTGTGTCTCTCAAAGTCAGAGAAGTAGAAGAGGTTTAGGTCTGTCTCTGCGTCTCTGGGTTGTCTGTAAGCATACACACAAACACATACACACATGATACATACACACATGATACATACACACATGATTCATACACACAACGGTACAAACGTGTCTGCGTCGTGATCTTACTTCATGGGTTTGAGCAGAGCCTGTCCGTAGTTGGGGAACGAAATGATCAGTTTCAGCTGCGTGCCTCCTGATTTCTGAACTGAAACGAGAGAACGTGAAGAGCGTCATTGCATTTGGTTGTTTCAACTTCAGCCTATAGTTCTGGGGTAAATGCTTCAATATTCGTATATGTTTTGAGGTACTGGCCTGAACAATTTTGGAAAAAAGATAATAGCAGTCATTTGTAGGCAGTATGAACACGTTCAGACAGGTATAGCACCTTTTTGTTTAACAATTTTTGATTTATGTGTAGAAATCAAGATTCAGTGCACATTTTGAATTGGCTTCATACAGTAACATTTGAGGACAGATAGAAATATTAACCGTTGAACAAATACAAGAATCCTGCATGTCTGTAGAAGTGCAATATATAGGGTCAAAGGCTGTAGATTAAGATGTTTACTTAAATAATTTGAGCCTTTGTAATTTGGTTTTGCTTCCAAAACACGAGGGCTGCAGATATTCTGGGTCGGCTAAAGACATGGCGATGGACTGTTTGACTAAAGAAGACAGTGGCGTGAAACCGTCTCAAAACTATTCAGTATCTCGATGTATCTAAAACTGCACCCATAAGACCACAACCGCACGGGAGTTCATTTTAAAGCAACAGTTTGTACAGCAAAGTGCTCGGAAACAGTTTGTAAAATGCAAGATTAAAGTGCGTATGACAGCTTTTTAAGATTTTCCAATTTGGACTTTATTTGGTTTATTTATACCTTTTGTACATTTAGATTTTTCACCAATCGATAAGGTATTTGTTGAGAAAAGTTGAAAAATCTGTAGAAAAATGGCAGGAAGTGACATCACACTAGGCTCATTCATTCCAGTCAAAGTTTATGCAGAATTTACACAAAATAAAACTTTTTATTCAACAAAATAAAGGTGCTCTCGTATGTATATTTTTATTTGTCAAATAAAAACAACTGTGACATTAAATTCGTTTTTGCCCAGTGTTTACTGGGTAATTTCATGGTGTGAGGTCATAAATTACAAACAGGAAGTGAATATATAAATGTAAAAAAAAAATGCTATTCTGTGATAACATTTTAAAATGATTTAGCAAAATTCTAAATATTTTTGATCTTAACTGCATTTTAGTTCAATGAGTCGTCCCACCTGTCACAGGCACTTTAAACTCTGGCTCACTCCATGCTTTCTCCTTTTGGCTGTTGTCCCATACAAATACTTATAATCCAAACAAAATAACTGATTGAATAATACAACATTCGGTCGACTACATCACCATCAACCACGGTAAGCACTATTTCTTGACTAGTTACTTATGTTTTTTGTCAGATGTTATCATTTCTGAAGACCTCGACTGAGAGAAATAAAAGTAAGTATCCTTGCGAGGGCAAATGTGTACGTAACAAACGCTAATCGGCCAACAGTTTAATATGTTTATGAGTAACCCAGGCTTTTAATGCTTCGGGCCAAGTAAACGGTGGTAGTGACTGTTTAACTTGGACGGTTTCCAAAGCCAGAGGACTGTGTGTACGCGCCCGCATGCTGATCTCGTAGCCTTGTGCCTGATAAATAATTCAAATTCCACAGATATTAATCAAAGCCTAATGTCTCTCATATTTATTTATAATACCTTTTTAGAATGCAGATTAAAGTCAAGTTGTTCAGAAGTCGGCGTGCTAAGTGTTAGAGAAAAGACGTGCTACCGTAATGAGCCTGTTGCAGAGTTTAGTGTTTAATCTTCTACAAAAGATTTAAAGTCTAATGCATTATTCAGTGGCGTCTGACTCTGAGTAATGATTTTGATGTCTGCAAGTCCGAACCTCTGAAACGCACACTAAGACTAGGACGTATTTCTGTAACTTTTCCTTAACCAGCAGGCGAAGAATTTGATTTGATGTTGTGTTTGTTGAGCGTAAATGTTGTTTACTCTGTGTTTGTATGTTTGTAGCTATGTTAGCAGCAGACATCAAATACCGTGTCTTGGCTGGATGATTGTGAAAGAAAACCCAGTTGGAAGTGAGAAACGGATTAGACAGAATGACACTAAAAGAATAAACTGTGAGATGCAGCCAGAGCACAAATATACCAATATAACACTTAGACATTTGGGTCTATACTGTCTGTAGTATCGCTATTATAAGTATACATTTATTGTTTTGTCGCAGAATAAAAAGTGTATGTCCTTAGTTACAGTGTTGCCGTGTTATTATATTTATATTATATAATTATGCAATAGTCCATTTCGATAACATTGAGAGCTTCCCAGTCCCTCCTCACAATTTTGTAATATAACTTGTATTCTGAGGTTGATTCTATGGCGAGATTGTTATATAGTTACAACGCGGCTGCAAAATTTCTAATTACGATTATTGCGATCGCGATTAGATTTGTGATTTCAGTTTTTACAATGGGATTCTGTTCAATTATATTTCGACTGAAAATGTATGATATTTTGTGCTACATTTTTGGGTCTTTTTATCTATGTCAGAATTCAGACTTCTACCGATATGGTTTCATTTCTTATGTTACCATGAGTGATAAATAATGCATACTATCCAGATATCCCACTCGGTCAGCGCTCTTCCGTCCCACGGTGTACAAAGGAAAGACGCACACAAAGCAGTGCCATGGGAGCGCTCAGTGGCGCAGTGACTCATCCCCTGGCTCCAAATCCAAAAAGGTCGCTCATTGTTGGCTCAGCAGAACAGCCCTCTGCCCCAGAACTGTATCGGCTATGTTTATCTAGAGATGAAAGTTTAAAGCACGGGCCCTTTGTAGCTCTAGAAAGCGGGCTGATGCGGTGTTACGCAAACTTAAAGGTGCACTGTGTAACACAGTGCTCATCACCGCAGAGATGATGTTAGTTTGCCTGGAATTTCACGCAGGAAACATATCTGTGTTCATGGAGACACCACCAGGTCAAGTTACAGGTCTGATCTGTGGCAAGGCGAGCCCACTCAGTGTAAGAATCCATGTGTGTTAAGGTATTTTTATACAATAAAAAGGTAGATAAGTTCAATGCTATACTGTGGAAGTATAGAGTTTCTCATATTTTAAAAACACATTTTTACTAACTATCATTTACCCCAGCATGATAATTGTGTGGTTTTCTGACTGTCTTTAATTATTTAATTATTTTTCTTAGAATTTTTACACATGTATTTCTTATAAATACTATATTTTTTATATTATGTATACGTAGTGTTATATTTCTTATAACATATTTTTACATCTATTTTATTTTTATTTCTTGAAATTGTGCCAATTTTGTATTCTGTGCAGCACTTTGGAGACTTAGTGTTGGTAAAATGTGTTCTACAAACAAAGTTGGATTATATTTTACGATAGTCAAAATGATGAGTAATTTATGAGGAAATTATATTGAATTTAAGTTGACCTAAATCCTAACAAAATACTCTTAAACAATCATTTGACATTTTGAAATAAAAATCCACAACAGCAACCCAACCTGTAGAATTTAACAAGAGAGCTCGAGCTCGGACGCTTATCGAAGGTTAAAACCGTTGCATTTGCAGAAGCGCGTCCCAAAGTTTCAAAGAGATGCAGCAGCAAAAACAGTGCAAAAAGTAAACAAGAGAGCCGTGGAACATCCATGTAAACTGCTGGGTCACTACTGCATAGTTATAGTTCATAATGAGTGTTCAGCATCTAAAATCTCTTGTGCTCTAGTCCTGTTAGCATTCTGTGGTCTATTCAGATTCTGTGGTCTAGTCCTGGTTCAGATTCTGTGGTCTAGTCCTGGTTCAGATTCTGTGGTCTAGTCCTGGTTCAGATTCTGTGGTCTAGTCCTGGTTCAGATTCTGTGGTCTAGTCCTGGTTCAGATTCTGTGGTCTAGTCCTGGTTCAGATTCTGTGGTCTAGTCCTGGTTCAGATTCTGTGCTCTAAACCTGTTCGAGATGTTTAAGCCTGATGTGACCTACTATATGGTTAGTCTTAATTCAGGACTAGGTCTAGTTCCAGTCTGGTTATTGATTGCCACTGGTTGGTCTTTTCTTATTCCTGTTTTCAAATCTGGCCCCATGGAAAATATCATGGAATAGCCCTGGTCTAGAGCTTTGTAATGCCATAACTCCATTTCCATGTCCAATTGCTGCTATAGCTAAAATCATAAATTATGATATGATTTTTTTGGCAATCATCCAGTCTCACATATACAAAATACATACATTATTTAGCAGGCTTTGGCCTTTGACTTACTTCGAATCCACCAGCAGGATAAGATAAACTCCCCATAATCTGCTACAATCCACTCCTGTCAAAGTGTTCTAATGACGCCTGTTGTGCCTCACCAGCTCCGAGGATGCGCTCCGTTGCCAGATACTGCATGAGCAGCTCCAAGACGGGGTCTCTGCGGTCGTACAGCTGCCAGCGGGTGATGCCCATGTGAAAGCGCAGCCACGGGGGATGCGTGTCGGCATCTGCGGTCCATTTTATTTTATCATAGCCCTTCTCCGCACTGGCGCTCTCCCTGAAAGGTGAAGTGACAGGTAATTGTTGAATTTGTATGGTAATAGTCCAGAGGGTTAAAGGGGGTTTGAACCCACTTGACTTGATGAGAATATAACTGAAGGAATCTAAAATAACGACGCCGGGGATTTCCCATGAGAAGCAAAAAGAAAATTGTTTGGTTTTTGCAAGGTGTAACTTTTCTAGTGTAGTTGTTTCCATGGAGACAAGCAGAAAAAAAACACCAGGCCAAGCTGCAGGTTGGATCTCGGTTGGATTTTTGAGCAGTAAAAACTCTTGCAATTGAATGATTGTAAGAATGTAAGATGAGTACGCTGCGGAACATTCCAGGCAAAGAAGATACACCAGCTTTACTTATACAGTATATATATTATGACTATTATGAGTATTATGTATATACTCACCAATGACTATCAAAACTACTGCCCTTTATGGCCTCGCTTTTCTCTTCCTCTGGCTTCAGCCTCAGCAGCCAATCATCTGCTTGGAGCTCCGGATGTGACAGATTGTACAGCGGGTGATTGAACAACTCTTCCAGCTTGGAGCGACCTTTGACCTTCGGATCCTCCGCTAATTCCCTGTTTGTCCTGGTCAGGTCTGCATGTTGAGTTGCGCTGCTGTTTGACTTTGTGTTCTGAATGTCCGCTCTTTGGACCGATGCAGAAGAGGAAGAGGAGGAGGAGGGGGAGGAATAGGGCGGCACGCAGGCCGTCTGGAGCACAGCGACGCAGAAGAATACCAGGAAGAGATGCAAGGCCAGGGACAGGAAGGCCAGGCACAGGTACAGCGAGCGGGAGGGTCGACGCATCAGTTTATGCACCATTCTGCAAGAGGAACACGCACACATTCAACCTGCGCATTTACTGCCAGTGCATAAGCCACCGGGGTCAGCGCCGGGTCAGAGCATTAGCTGGGGTTTGATTATCAGAAAAATGGGTAGTGACTGTAAAATGAATCACAAAAGAGCAGAGAGATCACCTCATTTGAAAGCTTACAGCAAAATAAAATAGTTTTAAAAAAAGTATACGGCATCATCTTTTTTTCTTTTTATCTATTTATGTAGTTTTTTATTTTTTATTTTAATATACTCGATACATTTGAATATCCTCAAAATAACATTTACAATATTATCGAAATGTTTATATATTGCCCACCTTTAAAAAGAATAATAGCCACTTGAAATGTAAAAAGAAAAGCATCAAATTTCATATCATAAAACTAATTTTGCTTTTTTTTTTTTATTAAAAGGCCAATTTCCCCCTCTTGTTGCTTATTTAGTCTTTTTGTTCATTTTTAGTGTTGTTATTGTGATTTGTATTCAGAATTTGGTCAACCAAGCCATTACAGGTTGGGTTCACGTGGCATAGCAACGCTCGAGAATCCCGATATACGATCATTACGTTGAAATAAGTACGAGAGAAATCTTTTTATTCCACAATAGCCTCATAAAGTGGTGCCATTATCCAGATCCAAAGGTGTGATTGTTGTCAGTCGAAAGGACTTTAAGACACAAGCTAAATATTGCAGGTTTCTGGAGCAAATAATGATAAGGTTCAACATTTGTTCATCAAATTATAGGACGTGAACACAACCTATTCAATCATGTTTATTACTGTTTACACCTGCCATTACACAAGTTGCATAATATAAGTTCCTTAAAGAATACTAATCCTGCTGCAAAGGGAATCTAAAACTATAGCACAGAAGGTGAAACATCTGTTGCTATTGTATAAAATATGTCATTAGGTTTGATGTAGCTTTATTTGAACGCAGTAAAAGGCCTTGCACTATAACTATGTCTCATAATGTGATTGAAATGTTACTGAGCTGTATAATGCTGAAACAGATCTACGGTATTTTAAAGTTGCAGAGATTACAGTTAAATGAATAATCATAAGCAACAGTAAAATAGATCGGATTTAATAACTGCTATATTTCCTGTAACATAACACTTATTTTATCTACTGCTTTATTTTTGGTGTCATATAATCATTGAGACCGAACTCACAGAGATGGGATCGCTCTGCACAGAAAATCAATGCAGTGTTGGAGACCGTCCTGGTCCTATAGTGTATTTGGCTGGAGGAATTACTTACTTCTTTTTCTTGGCGAGTTTTCTTTTTCTTCCTTGTCCTTTCTTGGCTGGTGGTCCCTTCCCCAGAGCAGCTCTTTTGGAAACCTAGTGGCATTTCGAGCTGTACTTTTGTCCGGTTATCTGGCGGCCTGTGTAATCTGAACAGTATTGTGTGTGACAGTTAGGGTGACCTGTGTCTGCATGACCTACGGCTACAAAGACAGGAGTCACAATACAGTGCCAAGTGCTCTTTCAGATGAACCGGATCAATACGTGGCGGCTGACTATTGGACTGGATGGTGTCGGCTGAATAACAAATGAGATCCCAACAGTTTGAAGCAGTGCTGTTCCAACACTGGATACAGAAAAGAATATTTAGAGACCTCTGTAGTAGTTTGTACACCGTATGTTACTTCTACTACAGCTACTGCTGAAAGAAGGGTTTTCAAAAGCCGAAACAAAAATGTCCCCCAAATACTTACAACCAGATGTAATTAGTATGTATGAATGTACTGTAAGTGCAGTGCAGTTTGTTCTGTAACTGACACAGAAGATGTGTCTTGCTGTGCCTGAAACAAGGAAACAAAACAGAAGTAAGTTTAGTTTTGAAATTGTTGTTGTGATTATTTTGTTATTATAATTTGCTGTGATTATAATTGTTATATATAATGATTATAATAATTATTGCTGTTGCTTTTAATTTTCTGTTTATTGACAGTGCTGGGCAGTCAATAGACAAAAAACATCACTGATCTGATTGATTGGTTGGTTGATTTATTCATTAACTGTTTCATTATTAATAATTAGATTTGTACCGCACCTTACACTTTGCAGTGTATATATGTGTTCTTCCCACCCTTCCGTAATATTTTGTACGTACATTGTGTTTTAAGGGCTTCATCTGGGCAAAAGTAATTTTTCTATCTGACCACACAGGAGTGCAGCGTATCACTCCTGGCTGAATGAGGGATCACTAAACTTGCACCTATTTGGAATTTTGCGTCATAAACTGTATGTTATAAAGTGTATCCTGGCAGAAAGGTGGAGAGGAGTTGCTAAAAATGTCTTTGTTTTCCCACTTTGGCCCACTTTTCACATTGTGTCTTGCCATAGATCGATATTATATCCTGCTATACAAGTCATCTGCAAAACTTAAACACAAAATGTGACTGGGGCTGCTAGTCTTAACATTAAACGATGATGTATTGCGCAGTGCTACGGATCCTGCACAACCAAGTAATGACTACTTCTGTTCTTCACGCTGTCAGGCTCCATAAAAACATAGCGGGTGTCATTTATTATAAACAGTGTGAAGCTGAACGCACATTACATCTCACAGACAGACACAGAGAAGTGCATAGTAATAATTCAATATGGCAGAGGTAGCTTCATTTAATCAAATATTCATCTTACGAGTCCTCTTGTCCCCTTGTCTCACTTTTGAACCTGTCACCGCTATCTCTTTTCTATTATTAAACCCTCGTTTGTGCTCATGTTGGACTTTTAGATGAACACATCCAACTTCTAATTAGCAACTTACTCTACGTTTCCGCTAATGAACGAACTGTGAGAGGTCATGTTTTATGCATGTGCAGGCTTGTCTCTGTGGAGCAGACTGCTGGGTTTTTCCCATCCTGCGGCAGTGTGGGAAAAATGATTTTAACACATGTCAAGAGCGTCAAACGGCAAGAACAGGTGAATGTATAAAATGCGGATCCGACTAGAATAGGATGGAAAGTATCAGAGTATGCAAAGAGAACATTGTGATATTTTACTTTGTTGATGCTTAAAATGAAGACAATGTCGGAGGGAAAATACACTGCATGATCCAGGATAATGATGTAGTATGATGTGTCACAACTGAACAGTATAATCAGTATTCAGGGCGCACAGTGGCAGAGTGGTTAGTGCTTTCCGTAAGGAGATTTGTCTGATTTGCCTATGTTGAGTATTCATTCCTGCCCTAGCCATTGTCCACCACATACCGAAAATACTAGGCTATGCTCACTAAGAACAGGGATGGTCCTTTATGGATGTTTTGAACCGATATTTGATCCGATATTTGACTTGCTGCTGCGGTCGATAACCAATATTTGCCAATACCGATATTAAGATAAAAAAATCCATAGCAAAGGCAGAAATCTAACGTTGAAGCAAATATCACAAGGAGTTGGAGCAGGTTAAACGTACAGTAGGCCGATACTTCAAAACACATATTCCAAAAATAACGAAGAAATCAAAGTAAATGTGTTCCTAACTTTACTTTTTCCAACACCGATCGACCATCACCTTTGGACCAATAGATGAAACGAATGACTGTACAGTATAAGAAAAACGCAGTATGGAGGTAAATGTCGAGTAATACAGCTGTGTTGTGTAATAAGGTACCAGGAGGTGTGTTTTAGCTCCTCTTGTTCCACTGGGATGAATTGGTCACTTCAGGCCACTCCAAAACCTGGTGTTTCATGCTCTCCCATTAGTTTAATGAAGCTCAAATCCACTTTTCCTTTACAACCACTTCTTTATCCTGTTACATCAAGTGACGAAGCACAAAAAGCTGTTTGCTCTCCTTTTTAAATTTCACTTCCCCCCACGTCCACAAACAAAATAAAACACATTCAGGGAGCATCCTTCAAAGCTTCAAAGCACAGTTTTCCTCGCAGCGGTTACACTCTAATGTAGGTTGCTTGGAAACAACCCTGAATTTGGAATCTAATTGGAGAGTACAGGGCTACAGCCAACCAGGCAGACGGCAGTGGCTCTTTGTGGACACTCGGATAACAAAGTGCATTCCTGATCACATGTGGCACAGCATATGGACTTAGTACAGACACGCCTACTATTGGGGACATCGGTCTGAGATGGTCATCGTTTCTGTTGTTGTTGTCGTTGTGTTTTGACCCATTTCCAACATCAGTTTGTTTGTTTGTTTGCTAGCCTGTTAGCAACAAAAGCAATGGTATAATCATGGTTTGAACTGGCTTTTTTCGAGAGGACGGATTGCCACTGTGAACTTGATTGCAGCATCTTATCAGAATTTGTTTGCCGATGGGTGGTGAAATTGTGTTTTTCTGAACCGGTTCCTTGTGCATTTCCTTGTTTGAGGTGGGGTATGTCAATTTGTAGTTTCTTATTAAATTAAATTGCTTCAAATCCTCAATGATCAGCGTGTGTCTTTTTAGTTGTAGTGAAATCCTGTGGTTTGGAATTTGTACTTTGGAGGAATTGAACTGTTTAAGTTCTGTCTCGTTTGTGTTCAAAAAATTCATCATTTTAATTTGTTTTTAGTAAGAAAACAATTCATGTCCCACCCAGCCTTATTTTCATTCTTCTATTTTGGCAATCATTTTAAACCCCAGGAAATTGGTTCAGCAGTTTAGTGGTTTCACTTTAGCGCAATAAAGTTGTTGAAAGACATAGCTTGTGTGTATTTTGTTTTTTGCTTTACCTTTTAATAGTCACCAAGTGCATTGTGTTCTTTTCAGTAACAATAGTCTTAAATTGCCTGTGAAAGACCCACTGGACTGGAGCTCTCACATCTTATTTTAGCAGATGGTGAAAGCAGCATACAAATGAGCCGAGGTGTTTAATGGTGGGCTGACTGGTGTGAGAATTGCTTGAGGCGCTGATGGATCTGGTTTTCCTCCTCTTCTGTTTGCACCAATGAGAAAGGGCCGTTTCATCATCATCATCCCCAGCCTGGCGTTTGATGTCAAAATCCTGTTGGTTTTTTTTTTTATCTTCACCTACATGCTCTTCTTCTCTCACCTTTTTGGCTCATTCTCCTCATCTTAAGCTGCCAGGCTTTTGGTCTTGCTTTGAAAGGTTTGGCTCCCGTGGCTCAGCTGGTACTCTGTCAGAATGCAGGGAATAAATATTTCATCTGGGAGAGGAATAAAAAGGATTGAATGGAAGAAGAAAGAGGTAGTTTAACAGGGCCAGACTGAGGTGGTGGGATTGTTTTAAAATAGTGTGAATTGCAAAAAGATGAAATATAGAGACAAAAATGTGGTTGTCAAATTATTCCATTCAGTGTCCCACAAGGCTCTGTATTGGGGCCTAGGTTTTTAAAATTTTAACATGAATCATCTTTGTGAGGTGTCAAAATGATCTCTTTTGCAGATGACAATTTTTTTTTGTTCTGAGAAGAATTTCCAAACATGAATCAATAATACTGAAGAAGAAATGGTTTATGGTTAAGTTTAAAGACTTTCCACATTTAGATTTCTGGGGGTTATCATTGATGAGAAGTTAAAATGGAAGCAATACATTGCTACATAAAAAAGAAAGTTGGTAAAAACCTTGCTGTTTTGCGCAAAGTGAAGTATTTTTTAAACTATAAGGCAATGAGAATTCTGTATTGTTCGCTGATTTTGACATATTTTAAGTATTGCCTAGAAATCTGGGGTAATTCCTACAATACTAATTTAATATGTTATAGTTATATGTATTGTTAAGAATATTACACAGGTCTGCTCCAAAGGGATAGGGTTAGTACACGTCTGAAATATTTCTGAAGTCAGCACTATGAAAATTGAAATATTTGCACAAAGCAAAGCACTGTTTGTTACCATTTGGTCTGCAAAATCTATAGCTCTGACTAGTGAGCGTAACAGAAGGAAATTTGATTTTAAGCTGCCTTCTGCAAGAACTCTTGGACAATGAAATAAAGAAATTTTGAAATATTTTTCAATTTAAGTATAATTTTATACAAAGAATTATGACTTGGTAAAATGCAATGGTAAAAATGCATCCATTGTCTTTTCTTTCCTTTTGAAGTTAATCACAAGTGGCTATTTATGTTTATGTTTATGTATGTCTATGAATCGTGTAAAGAATAGGGTAGGGGTTAAATAACTTCCTCTTCTTAATGGGGAATGTATTACATGTTGTATATTCTCATATAATAGAATAAAAAAATAAAACAAAGGACATTTTATCATGTCTATGTAATGGTTATTGGATGAAAATGTAATATATTGTCCTAGTTTATTTTTATTTTATTTTTTCAATTTTGGGCATTTTAATAAAGTGCAACATGGCATTGAAAAATAAAATTAACAATAAATCAGCTATGCAATTTCATTGAATGTTAATATTTATGTCAAAAGTACTTAAAACAATAAGGCAGTTCACATTGTGCTCAGTCCATTTTCAGCATACATTTGCTAAAGACCATCTGGACGATCCAGAGGAGGATTGGGAGAATGTGATGTGGTCAGATGAGACCAAAATGGAACTGTTTGGTTTCAACACCACTCGCCGTGTTTGGAGGAAGAAGAATACTGAGTTGCATCCTAAGAACACCATACCTACTGTGAAGCATGGGGGTGGGAACATCATGCTTTGGGGATGCTTTTCTGCAAAAGGGACAGGAAGACTGGTCCGTATCAATGGCAAGATGAATGGGGCCGTGTATTGTGACATTTTGGGTAAAAACCTTCTCCCTCCTTCAGAATTGAAGATGAAACGTGGCTGGGTCTTCCAAGCATGATAACGATCCAAAGCACACTGCCAGGAACACCAAGGAGTGGCTCTGTAAAAAGTACATCAAGGTCCTGGAGTGGCTAGCCAGTCTCCAGACCTCAACCCAATCGAAAACCTGTGGAGGGAGTTGAAACTCCGTGTTGCCAAGCGACAGCCTCAAACATCACAGCTCTAGAGAAGATCTGTACAGAGGAGTGGGCCAAAATACCAACTAAAGTGTGTGTAGACCTGGTCAAGAACTACAGGAACCGTTTGACCTCTGTCATTGCCAACCAAGGCTACATTACAAAGTATTAAAAGTAACTTTTACTGGCTGCCCAATGATTATTGGCCACCCATTTTCACAAATATTTTTTGTTTACATTCTGTCTCTCTACGTTTGATGTGTACCGATGATGAAAATTACAAACCTCTCTTATCTTTTTAAATTTGCAAATCTTTAAGTTGCCAATACTTATTGGCCCACTGTAATGATTTGAAAGTTATATTTCCATTACATTCAACTGAGTCATAAAAGTGTAACTAATGTTTAAAGTGAAAAAGCTTGGGAAAATACTTGATCTATAAGTATAATTATAGTATTGGGTACAGTGTTTTAACTGTAAAGCCACATGAGCCATAAGTTGGTTTGATCGGTATTATCTTATGGCATCTTCCAATTGCTTCTTTATTCATACAAACAGATAGCTAAGGCAAACGTACTGTTTGGAGAAGCTGAAAAGAATGGCACTAAATAAAACAGCATTTTAATATTTTAATGTTGCCAATAAACTGGGAAAAATGTGAAAAAGTGGGAAGAAGAAGCACCTAAAAAAAGGACGGATTGTAATCTTCAGGTAGAAATTTTTTATACTCCTGCCTCTTGCCTACTTCTCCAATGCCTAACCACATATCTACAAACTACCACATGAGGTAGAGACAAAAACCACAGAAAAATAGTGCCTGCCAAAGGTTTGGACACATTTTGGTCAATTTCAAAGTGCGTTTCTGGCCTCACTTGTGATTATATGATTAAACGATTATTTTAGTAGATTAAAAATCCCAAAAAAGTGTATTCTTTTTTAACCACTTTGATTAAAAGGTCGCTGTCTTTGAATATAAAACTTTTGTGTTTTAGAGTCTGTATAGTCCAGATAACCATCGCAACAATTCAAATTACCAACCTTTTTTTTTTCTTTCTTTTCTGATTAACCATACCCTAGTGATCATTTCCTTAGTACCCCAGTGTTTTTGGAGCTTTAATTTTGATCCAGTTAGTTCAGGTTTAGTCTTGTTTTAGTCATGGTTAGTCTTGCTGAGTCCGTTTAGTTGTATTTATCAACA
Organism: Chaenogobius annularis; assembly: GCA_015082035.1. Classification (NCBI taxonomy): domain Eukaryota; kingdom Metazoa; phylum Chordata; class Actinopteri; order Gobiiformes; family Gobiidae; genus Chaenogobius; species Chaenogobius annularis. Next base: position 25,788 of record BJKM01001334.1, on the reverse strand, counting down.
TTGTGTTGTTCTTTGTGAGATTTCCCCTGCACACATTTGAATATAAAATAAACAAACTTTAAATCTGCTTTGTCAGCCTGATTCCTTCTCGTGCGGCTCATGCAGGTGAAAAGTGGCCAGTGATGTGTAGATTTGCATACAAAGGTATAAGGAGTGAGCTGCGGGGGTTGACGGCAGCTTATTCTGTCGTTCTGTTTGTTATAATTCGTTAAAAACCTATTAAAGAGACGGATGTTGAAGTGAGGCGCTCACGGCGTTAGCCGTACGGGCCAGGCTGTCGGTGCTGGGTCCGATGGCTGGAGTAGCACCTGACCTCTGTCATGCGGCTGTCCGAGCTCACAGTGTTCTCACCGGCTCTCTGCAGCACGTCGAAGCCCACTGCTGCAGCTCCAGAAAGAGGGTCCTTCTCTTCCTGCTTAACTGCCGTGAAGCTCCGGACTTGGGGCAGCGAAGGGGCCATTCTGTAGGATGGTGGCCTGGCTATAGTGTTGACATTGGGTACAGTTTTGGGTACAGTTTAGGGTACAGTTGTGGGTACAGTTTGGGTACAGTTTTGGGTACGACTGTCTCACAGCTCCTCGTTTCTTCGGGATGGGTTCAGTTCACAGGCTGGATCCTCTTCTGTAGGCGCTGCACAGAGGGATTGTGAGTTAGTGTTGATTGATTGTACAGCATGTTCAGTAAAAAAAAAAACAAGAAAAAAAAAACCCACACCACACACACATTGGAAAAAGGTGCAAGAAGACATACAATGCATACAATAAAACAAAACTCACAACACAAAAAGGATTGAAAGCTTGAAATGTCAAGTGTATTAGGTTAATTGACTAAAAAAGTATAATTGTGATGATTTTAGAAGGTGTTTTTAGTCCAATCTATAGAAAAGTGACAATTGTAGAAGCAATATTAATTGGTTTTACCGTAACCTATAGTAAAAAACAACACCAAATAATCTATTAAATGATTCAATAAAGTAGCCTACTTTTTTATATGGCTGTTTTTGTCATATTAACTTTAGTCATTCAGAAAGTTTGTATTTTATAAAGCTGGTCACAAACTTAGTAACATGTTAGACAATGGGAATTAAAGACAATGTCACTGTTGGTCACAGTCTCAGTAATCATTGCCAAATTGTGTTTTTTCTCGCAACATTCAAATAGTAAAACAGAAGTGACAATCAAAGTGCCTGTGGCAATTTCAAAGTGCTTTGTTTAAAAGAAAACTTTGCTAATTTCCAACTCTATTATTCATGAATTATTATTCATTTCTAATTTCCAAGATTACACACTTTTTCTATTCTATACAAAATTGTTTGAGACCACATATCATCTCCCAGTGTACTGATGGGCTTGGTTGAGGTGGAGAAAGGCACGGTCCCCCCGTATCAAAACAAGCATAGAGACATGTGAGATATGCCTGAACTGGAAATGGTGCAGACTTCTGCTGAATCTACTGGCTAAGCACTAAACACTGTTAATCTGAGGTGATTTCATCTTTCATTCTTTGTCCAATTACTTTAGAGGCTTCATTTTATCTGCTTCTTTGCATATTTGTATGTGAACACATTCAAAGTTGTGTGTCTGTATCTCGAATACTCTGTCCAAACATTAACTGAACTGAAAATGTAGTCATTACCATGAATCTCAAATTCCAAATCCAGTGGCTTTAAATCATTTTTGAATTCTACTGCACAAATAGTTTTTCTTTTCCACAGTTCTTGGGTGGACAACGTCTCTTGTGGCCAAACACTTTCATCTGCCTCTTCTCTTAAGGTCATTAAAAGGCCTTCTGCATTTGTCAGTAGTTCTTTGGGTGGCAGACAGTGACGAAATGACCTCAGCAATCTCCTCCCATGCTTGCTGCACCCGTAGAAGACAAAAACAGCCTTTAGGAAGGAAAGGTTGGTCTGGATTAAACATTGGCCACACCATTTGATTCAACGCAGTATTTGAGTTGTTGTTTAAGTGAAACACCATAAGCCATTATTTTAAGATATGTGCTAGTAGCAGGAGCCAAGTAATACTAAGTAGTCTTTGGGTTGGTCTTTGTTTAGAAATACTTTAAGTGTGTACTCCAATTTTAGACTCCTGTCTTAGATTTGGTGGTCGCAAGGCCAAATATCTAGTTAGATTGTGGTACTTGGTGTGTAAAGTTTGAGGACTACAGGCCTATAACCTTCATAGGTTATACAGTTCATAATGTAGCAGAGCCGTTCTTAGTGCAACTAAAGGCGGCTGAACAAAACCTCAACAGCGAACATTTTGCAGGTTTCATTTAGCAGCAGTGTAAATAAAGGCACGAACAAGTGCAAACCACCGCCTTATAGGTTCTGCCAAAACTTGCATTAAGCCTAACTCAACAATTATTTATCCATCGTTTGGTTGAGAAGAGTTACAATTAGGCTAAATGAACAAATACATCATTCTTAAAGTTGGAGAGGCTGCGGGGGATGGTCGCCTTTGCTGTAAATGATAGCTCTGTGCCGCTTAACCTCTTGGATGATCATTTCTGCTTCGGTGAAGGGCTGGCCTCTGCGGGATTGAGAGCCGCTTGCACCGCCGCAGCAACCGCAGCCGCCACAGCCGTCATCGCTTCCATGGTGACCGCAACCCCCCTGTGTTGGCCCAACGTGCGGCTCCTCGTGTGTTTGTGGTGCAGAGAAGGCGCACACGGGACTGGGGTGTCAATATCCGAGGGGAAAGGTGCCCAATCTGGACCCTTTCCTCTAGCATGCCTCCAAAAAGAAAAGTTTAACTGAGTTGAGTTAGATCCAATCTCTATTTTATGCGACCTTTTACCCCTTCGCCTCAGTCCTATCCCTTCATTTTGCACATTTAACCATGTACAGTATGTCTGTTTTGCCTTGTTTATGCCCTTTATTGCCCCTTTTGGCCAATTCTGTGTTATCAATTTGCACTATCCCCAATCAAATAAACTAATCTAATTCATCTGAAAACGTCCCTGTGCATTTGTGAAGACTATGCCACATTTTAAAGCTTTTCTAAATGATGTGGTTTTAAATGTTTATTAGCCCATATATAAGCGCATAGGTGCAAACATTGCGTCATTGGCTGCTGTTGCTGTGGATAGACCATATCATCAAATAAGTAACAGCACATTTTAAAATGAATTGCATCATTGAAAGAAAGGAATGCGTAAACTTTGCCACTCCTCCCCCAAGTTACGCATTCTTACATTCAGCCATTTTGAGGTCCCCCAGCTGCACTACAGGGGGTGACACAAAACAACCCTGATGTACGTCCCTGGATGAGAACTACCTCCAGCAGAAACTTTGTGTAAGTTACTTTCTAACTCATTGTCCTCTACTGAGAAAATGTTGAAGTGGTATTTAAAGTTTGAGTGAAATGCATTAGAAAGGGGAAAAGAATGGAAGTTTAATTCAAGTTAAAATGTCATGCATCTTAAAATAAACCTGACTTCATAATTTTCTCATCTCTTTGCAGATTTAAATGGAGTACATGATTGGTATGAGGATGTGTGTAAAGAGGAGGAAGGAGAGAGTCCACCAGAACAGAGCAACTTACCTCTCACTCACAGAGGAGTGCCTTCGCTGTCTACATCTCTCTCGTGAGGTGGGGACAGCTGTGTGTCACCTACAGGCAGAGGATCTATCCTGCGCCCACTCCATCCACATCGCTGTACAGGTCATTTTCGCTCTGCATTTCTTTGCCACTGTGTCTATCCAGACTCCCCTGCGCTCTCCTGGAGGCATCTCCCCATCAGCCGTGAGCTCTGCCATCACTGCAGTCTCCTAGGCCCTGGTGCGACATGCTGCCGACTTCATTGTATTTCCCAGCACACGTGAGTCACAATGTGAAGAAGGAGTACAAGGAGAAGTTTGGAGTGCCCAATGTCCTCGGATGAATCGACTGCACACATGAGGTGGTGCGTGCTCCGACTGACAACGCTGGGGTATACATTAATAATCAAAAAACCCACTCACTCAATGTCCAAATCATTTGTGGTGCTTCGAGTAAAATAACACAAGAATATGCTAATTTCCCTGCTACATCTCCAGATTTGTTAATCCTGGAACAATCTGTGATCCCCTCCATCTCTAAGGACGGATGGCTCTTCGGGGACACTGCCTATCCACTCAAATCATGGCTGATTCCGCCATTTAACAGGCCCAAGACAAAACCGGAATTGTTATTTAACATTTTGCATTTAGAAGTATTCAGTGCAATAGACAGAACAGTTGCGATGTTGAAAAGGCAATTCAGATGCTTGGACAAGCCTTCTGGCTCCCTACAGTACAGCCCACAGGAAGTTGGAATGTTCTTTGTGGCAACCTGCGTATTGCATAACATCGCTCTACGCCATGGAAGCCTTGAAGATGTGGACGAGAATATAATAAAGGGAGGTAGAATACTGGATAATACCATGCACATGCCTCTGTCTGAACCTAAAACAGACCCCGCTGCAGTGCTGAGGAGAGCTCAGCTGGCACAGGAGCTGTGTGAAAATAATCTATAATACAACTGCACTCATTACAAAGCGATTGCGGCCTCTAACACACTCTGTGGTTTAAAGTTATTGAAGGACCAAAAAACACTGATTGTTGTTTTGAGTATTTTATATAGAAAAGTTATAGTGTTGACTAGGGTTTTCAAAAGTATCAAAAATTTGATATTTATTGATATGAAAACTCGTACTTAAACTAGATACTAATTTGACCAAGTATCGATACTGGGGAAAAAATCCCCCAAAAGACTGACTTGGACCTTTTCTGAATGGTTGGTAATATTAGATAATCAGTATCAAAATTGGCATCAAGGCTTTTCCTTCATATAAAACTATATTTTGGGGTGATTTTAGTCTTGTGATCTGACAGACGACATATCTAACTGTGTGTCTAGTTTGTTTGATGTGGATTGGTCCAGTAAATGGAAAAATGTTGTGACATGCGACCTAACTTGGCTGCTTTACCCACCCTAGCAGTTATTACATCTTTTTCCCACAGAGAGATGTCCTTTTTTACTTTCTTAATACTACAATATTTAATGTACTTCAATAACAATCAAGTAATTTCTGATTTATTGAACGAAGAATCCTGATACAAGCTTATGTAGTTTTTCCTCAAGAATGGCGCCGTTTGACATGACAAGGTCGTCTATTCAATTTAGACTATTTTAAAAGTAAATGAAATAAACACAAATATAATGCTGTCTAGAACATTTTCAACAGCTATGACCAGAAGAAAAATCCTCATCGCCATCAACTCGTCCATTGTGTAGCACTTTCATATTGGTTTGAATTTTTATATTAATTTAATTCAAGAAAAAAGATCAACACCACTGTATATCTTTGGTAGAAAAGTCCTCTAGAGTGGAGAGGTGCTCCAGCTGTAGCGATTTGTCCCAGACTGTTTGCCATGTGTCCAACGGGCCGCAGCAGAACTTCAATGCGGTTCAAACGAGTGTTCAGGCTGGAAATGGACTGCCTCACTCCCTGTAGTTCTCTCTTATGTTAGAGTCATTATGTTGTGCACCAGAGAAGGGCAGTTCCTTTGGCCACAGACCGGTCAGGGAGCTGCTCTGGTGACTGGAGACGGCTGTCTGCACTTCTGTACACTGCTCCACACTGTAGTCCTCCAGCAGCTCTGCTCCCTCGGACTCCTGATCCACCTCAGAAGGATCTTCTACTGGTTCCTCTTTTAGTGTACCTAAAAATTTTAATGTATTCTTTATTCTATTGTGAAATAAACAATTACTTTCAAAATGACCTTGAAGTCCACCATATTCCAGGCACTTATAGTGTACAGTGTAACACAATTTGGACACGTAAAAGTCTTAGGATTGCCAGAGAATGGGCAATGGGGCAAATCCTTCATAAGTGACCTACTTGTAAACAGATTGCAAAAATGGAAATGCCATGCTTTACGATGTGACGACAAAACGGAAAGTGAGAGTGCAGTATTTCCTTACTACACACCTTCTGGATATGCGGACGCACCTTCTTGGAGCCGTGGATCACGGGCTTGCGTGCCTTCGCCTCTGCACCAGGACGCTGGTTTCTTCCGCCGTAAAGGGCTTTCATCTGGAAATGGCTGAAAATGCCTCAATCTTCAAATCCATGAGTCCAGCAGCTTGCTTTTCCGGCTTTGTTATAGTTCACACTTGTTGTCAAACAAAACATCTGATGAGAAAAAACTTGCGCCACAGGTGAGTTTGCGTGTGCGCCATATGGCACAATGGCACGTGAGCACACAAGCAAAGAAGAACAATGTTTAGGTTCAAGTTTAAAAAGAGAAACTTACATTCCAGTGATGAGTCGCACTTGTGCTACTTAAGCGCCTCAACAATATACTAACTATATCCGAACTTTTAGTGACTTGTGCCTCTCAGGGATGAGCATGGATCTATTCAAATGGGGGATACAACCCGTGGGCTAGAAACAGGTTTTCTTAAAGTAGGCTACAGTTTATGTCAGGCAAATTACACAAGGCTTAGCCTGCAGATCAAAGAGTTGCCATGCAATCGGAGTGATATATTTTGGTAAGGAAAATATAAATGTAGCCTATAGTATGTATCAGAGCACTAGGATAATAGAATATATCCATTTTGATATTTGATTTCACACTTAGACTATATGTTTGTTTGTCTCATCATTGCACCATCATTGATTTTGAGTGTAGCATATGGCATGGGGAGCTCTCTGGGGACTACAGCGTGCCAGCTCTGAAAATATTCAGAAGACCAAAAATGACTGGAGATGGACTCATTTTTAAACAGAAACACATTTTTGCCAAATACAGACGAACATGGACTGGCAATGGCGTTTTGTAAGCTTCTACTGATAAAAGCATATACACAGTCAACAATTTCTCAAAAATAAGTCAAGAACTAGAATAATAATGTGTAAAGTTTCTGTGAGTCAGCAATCTGGCGCTACAGTCACATTCACACTCCCCCTCTCATTATTCATCCAGGCTGCACAGTGATTCTTTGTTCTGAATTAACAATAGAAAACTAACTTGACTGCAGGCTGGAGAAATCAGATATCCATTTGTAAGAGGTCTGACAAACAGGATTAAGCATTTTTTTTCTTACACTAGTTTGAGTAACCTTTTACAAATAGACTGTATTTTTATGTAGGAGTTTGACTTCTAAGGAAGAATTTTCAAAGGTTCTCACAGCCTGTAGCGCGGTCTCAGGACTCGACAGGCATTTTTCTAAAGCTATTGCTTCACTGTGCTCATCATGTTTACATGCACACACAAACATAGATCATTCTGGAGTTATCAGATTATCAAAATGTCATGGTAATCAGATTTATTTGAGTGTTGTTCACACCTGAGCATGTTTTGATGGTACATGAGTGCAAACTAATGTGGCACAGACAAAATGACTGGAATTTCCCGATTGTGGGACAAATAAAGGTGATCTTATCTTAAAAATGAAAGGGAAAATGTTAATGATTGAAAGAGTTTTTATAAAATTGTACTTTGTCTTCCAAATGCAGCAGTTACTCTATAAATCCACTAATGTGTTTTTAATTTGTCAGATTTCTCTTGTACATGTAAACACACACCTTGAATACATAATGCGAATAATGGAGTAACTAATTGTTCTAGTTACCAGAAGAAGAAGAAGAAGAAGAAGAAGAAGAAGAAGAAGAAGAAGAAGAAGAAGAAGAAGAAGAAGAAGAAGAAGAAGAAGAAGAAGAAGAAGAAGAAGAAGAAGAAGAAGAAGAAGAAAAGAAGCAGAAAGAGAAAAAGAAAGAAGAAGAAGAAGAAGAAGAAGAAAGAAGAAGAAGAAGAAGAAGAACAGAGATCAAGAAAGTCAAATGATAAGGGACCATCGGTTGAGTTGTTGGTCGTAAGTGCGTGTGATGAAGTGACAACCCAACTATTGCACTGACTCGATGGCCTTGTGAGGGTTGGGCACGTGCTGAATCAAGTCTATTGCATAATGTTGTTAACTGGTTTTCCTGTATGCGTTTGAAGCCACCCAGAGTACCCATTCATTGTTATTTCGTCCTACCAGGCTGGTCGTGTGCCTCAGTTTTTCTCCGAGTTTTAAAATAGTTGATACACACTGGACACTTTTTTAGGCTTGCATGGGCAATACAATGGCATAATTGCCGTCGGTTCATACGACCGTATTTTTTAGACCATAATGTGCGATAATCTTGTATGATAGTTCAGCGGCGGGCAGTATAATATATTGTAGAACAAACAGGATATCCGACACTTGCTGTTTGAAATGTTTGATGTGTTGTGTTTTATCATCATTCATCACAAACCTCCAGAAATGTCTGACGTTTGTGATAAAATAGAATCAAAGGGATCAAAAAGATGAAACACGTAATGAGCGCAACAGGCGTGGGATGGGCAAATGTAACTGATGTGCCTGAGAATTGGAGTCACTACAGCGTTAAGAATCAGGATTGACTCAAGCGCACAGGCCGACCTGGAATAACATTAGAAACCTGATTAACTCTTTTTTCTGCCTGTAGCCTGAGGTTCTTATGAGCCATGAGAACCTGTTGGTGGTTTTTTCTTGTTTTTAAAAAACTGACGGAGGACGTCAGTTCCAGGATGTAAAGACTGTGGATATTTTGAAAAAGCTGTTTATTCTTTGTTCGTATTGAATATTTATTATCCTTTGTACTTATGTGGCTTAATTGCTTTGGCTTGTGAAGCTGCACTCAGCTACCTGCTTTCTGATCACCTTGTAGTAAATCACACCAATATAGGGCCCAAAAAAAGATAGTTCCCTACCTACTTAAAGCCCGGTCGTCCACATGCCTACTTTTGGCAGTAAACATTTGTCATAGAGTGATCCGCTTCTGAAATGTAGACTACTGTAAAACTAGAACAACGATGTCAATTCCTGGTTAACTTCACCATGATCTTCAAGCCTATTTGAAATACAAGATGTATAATAGGCCTGTTTGAAGAGTGAATGTGGAAATCAAGAATCGTGCAAATGAGCCCATGGCTACAATCTTAGGGGCCGATGCTGTGTTCTGTGTCCGTATCGTTCTGTGTCAGTAATTTTCTGTGTCAGTATCGTTCTGTGTCCGGTATCGTTTCTGTGTCCGTATCTTCTGTGTCCGGTATTGTTCTGCTGTCCGTATTGTCTTGTCCGTATCGTTTGTTGTCAAGTATCGTTCTGTTTGTCCGTATCGTTCTGTGTCACGTATCGTTCTGTGTCCGTATTGTTCTGTTCAGTAGCGTTTCTGTGTCAGTATCGTTCTGTGTCCCGATCGTTCTGTGTCACGTTATCGTTGCTGCCAGTCCGTATTGTCTTGTCCGTATCGTCGTCCGTAATCGTTCTGTGTCGTATCGTTCTTCGTCCGTATCGTTCTGTGTCCGTATTGTTCTGTGTCAGTATCGTGTCCGCGTATCGTTCTGTGGTCCGTATCGTTCTGCGTCCGATATCGTTCTGTTGTCGTATCTTCTGTGTCCTATCGTGTCCGTATCGTTCTGTGTCCGTACGTTCTGCGTCCGTGATCGTTCTGCTTTGTCCGTATCGTTCGTGTGTTCCGAGTATTGTTCTGCTGTCAGTATCGATTCTGTGTCAGTATTGTTTCGTGTCCGGTATCGTCTGTTCCGTGATCGTTCGCAAACAGAATTCATGATGGTCATCAATGATCTTTAGAATCATCGTGCATTAATCATTTTGTTCAAATGCTACTCAAAACTGTGAATTTCTTGTATTCGATAGTAGGTTTGAAGAAAATGATAACATATAACACATATAACAGATCAAACAAGATTTAGCAAGTTCTAGGTTTAGTTTGGAGTGTTTGTTCATTACAGGAATAAATGGTTTAATTTATAAATGAAGTCATCTATGAAACCTCATGAAATCATGGTAGTTCCTGTTAAATCATCATGAATAATGCATAAATATGTCAGTAGTTCATGCATGTTTAAGCATGAATTCATGTCATTATTACAAGACGTTTCCAAAAAAGATATTCAGCATAATCTCTTATAAGTACCAGTATTCTGCCACAGTCTCTTCATCGCAGGGAAGCCATTTTATACTGCAGTATTCACACAGCGTCATTCTTCGAGTCGTTTGCTGAGTTATTGCTGTGAGATTGTGTTTCACCACAACATATGAACACTCGAGCAGCCTAACCTGAGCGGAATATCAATGAGGACTTTCCCTCCAGGGCTCCTGTGTTCAGCCACAGTCTCTGCAGCACCTGTGGCTCTCTGACCAAATAAATATTACATTTCTGAAGCCAAAAAGTTAAGTGCTGCCGGCTGAGTGTGTCTAGCTGGGATTTCAAAAGAATAAAAACAATTAAAAAGTCATAAGAAAGTAGTTACTGATCATTTGTGAGTTCTTCTTCTTAATGTACCGAAGAGTGTTAAATGTCTTGAACTGGAGAGCTTCTAGTTCAGGGGTAAATGCTTTATTGTTTATGGAGACAAGTAAACTAACCAATAATCCATGCAAAGTACTAATTCTATTCCTTTACTGACCCCTTGTGGCTGTTGCACATCATCATTACAAAATCCGAGCACCTATCTCGCAACGCTTGACTAACTTATCCTCCTGTTTATTATTAATAATAATAATAATAATAATAATAATAATAATAATAATAATAATAATAATAATAATATAAATAATATAATAATAATAATAATAGTAATAATACTAAAAATAATAAGTAATAAAAAATAATTAAATATTCATCTTTATTTTTTTAGAATAGATTAGGATAGAATAAACATAACATTAAGGACACAAACATTCAATAACAAAAGACAGCAAAAGAGATTAAAAAAAGATATAAGGACAACAACAAGAAATTATGTTATTACAGTCGAGTCAAAACAGCATTGTGCAAATCCATGTGACAGAATTACATTTTCATACAATCTGATCATTCTTTATATGTTAGTTTTTCAACAGACTAACAACGGCTATTTCTGCATTTGGCCCGTACAAAGCCACCCACATCCGCAAGCATGATGGCACCATCAAGGAGAAGGCGTTGGAGGAAGGAGATGGAGATGCTGCCTGGCTGATGGAGCATGTTCCTGTCCAGATGGAGGCGCCGTGGGGAGGTTGGATGGGCCTTTTCTGTGTGTCTGTTACGCTGGGACACTGCCATGTGCACCGCGGAGGCTGAGGAGGTGGTTTACTCCTACTCAGCAACCAAAAGAGGGTGAGTACGTGTATTTGGTGGCAAGATTAGTAACGGAAATGGGGGTGTCCCAAAGTTCCTGTTATGCGTCGTTAAAGGGATGGAGTTAAAGGAGACATATTATGCAAAATCAACTTTAATGAACTTTAACCTTGTTACATCAGTGTTTCCTCATCATTAGTTTACTCAAAGTAAACTATTTTGATTGCTTCATGATTGGTTGAGTGATCCTGTATTGTCCTGCATCTGAGGCTCGAGCGTTCAGAAAAGTCCTATCACACTACCCACTATCTCCGCCTACAACCATGTTCTTAGTTGCAAAATATTTTGTAAAAAAGAATACGGAGGTGACACATGTAGGGGTCTAAAATGTCACTGATCCACTTTTCACGAATAAAACGATGACAATCTGATGCTTTCTTTGAAGAGGCGGAGCTTCTCAGTTCTGTAGTTTTGAACAGGAAGTGAATGGACTTGTTTCTATTAATACGCTGTTTAGATCAATATTGCGGTTAACAGTGAACAAAATTTAAATTAATGATCTATATTTATAACCTTTATTTAACCAGGTAAAAACCTTTTGAGATCGAATTCTCTTTTCCAGGGTGACCTGGGGCAAAGTGAAAAAGTACAAGCACACAAATCATAACGATATTTTGCATATTTAAAAGGAAGGGCAAAAATTTAAACAGAACTACATAAAAAGCACTGACAATTTTCAATTTTATTATTTATTTTTTTTATTGACCGAAAACCCTCAGTGAGACCAGCTAACACGACCTCAATTCTGATTACTGGTAAAAGGTGTTCAAAGCATACTATACTATACATACTATGTTCAAAGCATAGAAGGCTCGCCTCCCCCAGTCAGGCCGTACTCGAGGTACCGAGTTTATTTGTTAGTTTAATAATACATTTTTGAAAATACATAAAACATGTCTCCTTTAAAGAAACCAGATAAAATTGCGTTGTTGTTGCGTTGTTGATTCCTTGTCATAAAAATAAAAAATAAACAGGGAGTCCATGTAGTGTAAATTGGCGAAGTACTATGCAAACCTAAAAGTACACTAGAAAGCTGTGCTATTGGTTAGGTTTGATTAGAAAAATATCATAACAGTGCTATAAGTAAGATTGTTTAAGAATATTTGACCGAGTGTGTTTGTTGTTGTTGTTTTTTAATGTAGTGTTTGATTTACACATTTTACATCGCTCGAATACATTGACGCTCAACAGTTCATCAACAACAAATGTTATCACAAAAATGTACAAAAAGCCATGTCGTTTTGCAGTCACTATTCATGCGGCCCTGCACTCTGCACCCAACAGTTTCATTCACGTCCGATACACACACACTGAACAGAAATAAGAACAATGACTGGCTTCACTAAAGCGTCTGTCCATCTGTACATCATATCATAACTTACCAAGGCCTTGTACTACAGTTTATGTTGTCATGACAGCAACAGATGAAAACTGGACTTCTGTTGGTCCATCTCTTTCCATGGATTACTCTGAGATTACTGTCTGTTTGACGCTATGGATTAGATTGAAGTTGGTAATCCGAGGGAATGTGATGTAACAGTGGCTGATGTATACTGAGGAGCCGGTCAGTTGGGTGCACTTCAATGTCAAAGTTTAATGGTCTAATACTAGTGATGTGCATTAATGATGGCGCATGTCTGCCAGTGTTTAGCAGCATCCAGACAGCGAGGGGCCCTCCCACATAGCCTCTTTCTCTCCCTGCTTGAAAAGTGTCAAATGTGTGCTAAAAGTAGACCGAAACTAGCTGTGACAGGCACATTTTGTAACAGCAACACTGCAATTTTAAGTGTGTGGGGGAACTAAACTCCCAACTTCCTCACTGTAACTTACTAGGCCTGCCTTGTTCCTATAGCGCTCGGGATGGAACGCCAAAATGCAGGGTTTTTTTGGCAGCGGTGCAAAACATCCATAAAGATATATGAGCCAAAACATTAAAACGGAAACAAAAGCACGGTGGGACATCCGTATAAACGACTGTGTCTCTACTGGTAAATATATTTATTACACTGTGGTGTCAGAATACTTTAGAATGAACGCTAAATTCAGTTTTTAGCATCTTAAAATCTTCATTGGTTTGTCCTCGAGGTGGTGCCCTGGAAAAGAAGGCGTAATGCATGAAATCCTAATTCTTGATAAAAATACAGTTATTTTCAGTTATTTTTGTTTTTTTTTACAATTTCACTATCCTACACCTCATGACATACAACGGCCATTATTTTCTTCTGTTTAATAATAAATAGAACTCTTTCTGGAACCCCTAACAACCATTTTATACGTCAAAAGTCACATGTCACTGCGCTATAGGACAACACAACATGCTCCTAAAAGCTTTTGTTGTTGTTCTCTCTAATGCTCTTAGTTGCGCTTCATAAACTAGCACAACAAATGAACACAATTTGGCAATGATAGCTATTTCTTTCTTTAATTTTTGTTTGTTTTTGTTTCTTGCAGCTTTTTCTCCAGAGTTTTCCTCATCTTCAACCAGCATCATCTTACTGAAAACAAAACAGAAGATAAGTTATGGTATGACAGCGCAGTATAGGGTGAAGGGAAGCTAAGGGCAGGGGTTACATTCAGCAAATCCAAACGTCCAGAAGTTATTTTGTGGGACTACTACTACTACTACTACTTACTACTACTACTACCACTACTACTACTACTACTACTACTACTACTACTACTACTATATAAGCCCTAAACATAAACAAACATAAGCCTCAAGAGTTGAGGTAGTAGTAGAAAAAAGAGGCCTGACTAAGGCTCTCTTCTTCCTGGTCTCAGTTGTTATATTTAGATGGCTAGATCTTTTTCTGTTACATCATCATCATCATCATCATCATCATCATCGTCTCTGGCTTTTTTCTTTTGATTCACCTTCGCTGTCAATGTCCTCCTCCCTCGGACACTTCTTACTTTCTGGTTTTAGTAAATGTAAGTTAAAGTTATACTTTATTATTTACAGATCTCAATTATGGGCGTCTTTTTAAAGATATATTCCGATTTGTAGTAAATACTGACTTTGTGTAGTTTTCCTCATTTTTTGTGGTCTATCATTTGAAAATTCCAGATGTTTTGACCTTCCCATACATTAACAATTTCACTTAATCAAAATATGAATCCAATTGTTATTTCCAGACGGTTCCTCTTTGTAGTAGTTTCCCTTACTCTTACTTGAGTAATTTCCTGGACCACCACTTTGTACTTCTACTTGAGTAACATTCATTTAAAGTAACTTTTCTCTGACTTAAGTACAATTTTTGCTACTCCACCACATCTGGAGACATACCTGGTCCACGCATATGCATTCATCTCCAAGACTACTTTCGATTATCCCTCGCGTTTTAATCTTCTTTTGCTATGTTAGCTTCCCTTGAGCATTCCTGTTATTGGACCGTATTCATCCGAACACAAAACAGCATTGCATAACAGATTTGCAAAGCTCAAACCAATAGATTGACTTAAAACCTTTGACAATTGTTTTGATTGTTTTCATGCATGTTGGCAACCATTCTCTCTTTTTTCTACATCTGCTAAACCCCCTCCGATTCGTTAGAGTGGACAAAATGCTTGCTGCGGCCTTGGAAATGTCAGCGGCTTCTGTCTGCCTCGATGCAACACTCTATTGTCAGCGAAGGTTGGAGGACGAGCGCAAGAAAATGGGACGCGAGTGAAAGAACATGTGACAACTGATTGAGAGCGAGAGAGAGAGAGAGAGAGGAGGAGGTGAGGGGGAGGTGAAGATGAGAGGATGGTGAGAATACAGTGTGGAAGTATGATGTAAGTGAGAATCATGAATGTGGGATCTTTTATTGTCAGAGCTTGTTTATTCAGGCTGGCTGTGCTTTGTCTGTGCCTGAAGGTTCGCACGATTGTCTTTTTATATACAAGTTCTCTTAGAGCTTAGATCCCAGCAGTACGAAGTTACAATCATGATGAAAATAATAATGATAATGCATTCTACATGTAGGGCTTTTCTACACACCTCAAGGACATTATATTGTTCATGACAGAAGCGAGGGTGCCAATCTGTGCCATCGGTCCCTCCGACCACCACCAGCCATTCACACACACTGATCCATACTAGGCAATGTGGGGGAAGTGTCTTGCCTAAGGACACAACAACATTTCCTCTTGCCGCCCACTGTGGCCTCTGGTGTTCCAGCATGCTCCCATCCAAGTACTAACCAGGCCCTGTCCTGCTTAGCTTCTGGAGATGTGATGGATTTGGCATTGGCAAGGAGGTACGGCCATGCAGATAGGCTGAGGTGGCCAATGGCCGTCCTGCTCAGTTTCAAATGAAAAAGAGGAACGAGTGTTGTAAAAGATAATAGAAATAAACAATATCCTCTTGAATTTATGCTTTTGTGTTTTCAAAGAATATCAGCTCTTTTGTATATCTGTGTAGAGACATATAGTCAGGATATCAAAGACAACATTCTATATTTAATGTATAAACTTAATCCTCATAACCCCATTTTCATGGAGGCAACATTATATATTAAAGGAGATGGGAGTTGGCACAAAAGTGCCCCGTAACAAGCAACAGATTTTTATGTTTTTATTTTTTGAACTACGTCATGACATTTTAGAGTCCTACGTTTATCACTGAGCGTCTTCATTTTTAAATAATCGCAACAAAGTACAGGGATGTGGGCGGAGATAGGGGGTAGGTGAAAACAGTAATTTTCTGAAAACTCGAGCCTCGGTTACAGGAAAATACAGGATTAACTCAAACATGCATGAATCAATCAAAATAGAACTTTTAGCAAACTAATGATGGGAAACACAGTTATCACATGATTAAAAGCTCATTAAGTTGATTTTGCATAATATTTCCCCTTTAACAACTTTTATGTTACATGGTAGGCCACTGTTGTTTTGGGTACACTAAAGCTGCATGGAGAGAGAGACTCCTATCATACAACAATTACTACAATTGGGCAAACTCGAGGACTGAAATAGTGGCAAAATGATCCCATTGCCTAAGCAAGTGGTTCTCATACAGTTGTACTCTGCTGCTCTTTAGTTTTAAGTGTTTGTTTTCATTAGAATAAGCTTTATACACTTTCTTTGGGTTATTTACAGTAGCAATGGTTTAGTCATGCTTTAGACCTGGATTAGACCTGAAAGTGTTCTCTTATAGACCTCTTAAAGATCAGGTGGTACTCGGAAAGTTGTCCCCTGTGTTACTTGGTTTGAAATGTTTGCGAGTCTACCTACACTATGACCAATACTATATTTGAAAAACATTTTCTCGTCAAAGCTAGAGTTGAATTTGAAATGTGGTCCACTTTAGTCTGAAAGTGAATGTACTATTAATCTTTACCCTTGACTTGGAGAGAAAAAGAAAATAACCTTTCAGAACACTGTAAGATTCAAAGTCAGTCATTACGTTCAAAAACATCTGTGCTTTATTGAAAAGATATTTCTCACAACACAAAACAACACAACACTAAACGGGACACAGACAATTCTACAAACAGCATGAAATAATACATCAACACAATGAAATGTAACTTAGCATACAACTAGCTCAGGCTTTATTCCATGTATTTTCGAATATTAATAATAAAAATACAACAACATAATACCCTACAAAAAAAATTCGGACAAAAGCGCATCAGACAACAAAATGGCACCGCAGCGGACGTAACCTACCCCGTTATTTGACCTGATTTTGCACCAGAAAAGTTAAATCTAAATCTAAATCATAAATATCTGAAAATATTCACTTTGTAATCGAACACCGATGCTTAATTAATTCCAATCTAATATGTCAAAAACCCCAACAGGCACTTTCTTCATACTCTGGGGAGCTGGTAAAATTAATAATGCTATATTTAACACCAAAAGCAGGTTATATCGCAGACATAATGTTACCTTGACATGCACGGAATGTATGAAGATTGATTTTGCAATGTTTTCAACGCTACAGTCAACAGTCAAGTAAGTAAAGTAGGTCTTATTGCATTCAAAACATAAACAAAGAATATACAGAATGAAATGAGAGAAGGGGAAAGATTTGTCACTTTTCACTTAATAGCATGGTAATAGCACAGTAATAGCACGGTAATAGCACGGTAATAGGTTAGTGATAGCAAGATAACGACAGATAAATGCATTTGGCTGCATCGTTTCCATGTTATTGCCACTAGTTACCGTATTTCCTGGTTATTTGCAGTGTACTTTTAGTAACCATGCTTTTTCCATCATATTATCATGTGAATACTTGCAGAATAGTTCTACCGTTGCTTATGCTTGTTTGTTTTAAAGTTAGAAAATTTTGTAAAATGGTTGCTCGAGGGCACACACTTTTTAGGTAATGCATATTCGACTGCAAAACAGGTATCTTTGTGTGTTTTCTGTGGGGAGTGAGATTCTTCAAGTGTAGCGTTCTGTTTGAGAGGAAACAGAAGTGTTCGAGGTGTATTGAGTGACTACATCCAAGTGATAAGACACAAGACAAGGTAAAGAAAACCTCATGCAGCAGGGAAAATAATGGCATGAGATTTGCATTTGTCGTTCTGTAACTCTTTATGGCCTCAGATGCACCGTTGCAGCCCTTATTTATAGCACTACATCTGTTGGAGGAAAGGCATTATGCTGGCAACCTACGAAAACCGAGGCCTCTTCCAGTTGGCGAGAGCATTTGGTGAGATATTATTATATTTCAATTAATTTACATCTGCAAGTCACTGCCAAATGGAATTATTCAATAGGTTGCGTTCACGTTCTGGAATATTAAATTGTCTTGATGGAAGGAATGGGCATTTTTCTGTATCTGTGCTTTACTTTAGTAATTTTACAGTGGAAATGTTTTACTTTTACTTCAGCACATTTGAGAGTAGACTGAACTGGACTGAAAAGTAGAAGCAAATTCATGGTGGTTTCCTGCCTAAAGGCTTTGAGTTCAGTGGTGGCTTTGAGCAAACAAAAATATATGCTAAAAACTCACCAGTTCAATAAAGAAATTGATTTGAATTGCTGCTGTTGACCAATTACTAGCACCATTCTTTATCAAAATCACCACATTTAATGCTAAACAGTCCTCAAAGTCTGTGTGAAATACTTTAAGTAAATTTTTAGTACTTCAAAAGTGTTTTGCTCCTGTATCTTGCACCTTTACTTAAGTAACAAGTTGAGTACTTCTTCCACCACTTGGAATGAGACTGTGAGAGTGACACCACTTTTGAGTGAAATATCCAAATAGAAAATCCACAAATGTTTGGACTAGATAAGCTGTATATAAAGCAGATCCACACATTTTAATGTTAGAGTCCTGGACAATGGACAACACAACACTCACGCCTTTGTGAGCCGGCACTTTCTTTTGACTTAATCGTAAAAATAGATATCATTTCATCTTAGTTCATTTGTGCTGACAGGGAAGAAGTTAAAATGTGTCCCAGTTTTTGCTCAGTATGGATAGGCCAAAAGCAGTAGCAAAAGCAAAAGCTAATAATAAATATGGTGCTAAATAAGTCTTCCTTTCTTTAGTAAAATTAACTAGGAAACTAATCATCAACACCATTGCTGCCTTCCATCTCTGTTTTAAACATCATGTGAACGCAACCTATTACATATAAATCATTCTGTCGTCAACATTTCTGAGTCTAATCAACATACATTAGTGTATCTTAATCCCAGACATTTGTGAGGTCTTCTGAAAACCATGGAAACGTTTTCTTTATACTTGATATTATACGTGATAGTTATTAATTTGCATGTGTCAGTCCAGTCCACCATGAGTCACCAGCTCGTGACAGTTTGCCTCCCGGCGCTGTCTCTCACTGTCTGTAAAGGCTCGGTCCATCACTGGGAGCTTTTGCTGTGTTTACTGCACGGCTCGCCCGGGTCCTTGGTGGCTCCTCCGTGAACTTGGATTTTACTCTCAGTCCACACAGCCACTCCGCCCTGGGTTATCCTGCTGCAGCGCGACAAGCTGGACACTTGGTTAGGAGACAAAACCCGGTCCCACATGCCCACCTGAGAAAGCTCTCCCACCAGGGCCTGGGTGGAGTCAAAGCCCCCTCCAACAGTGTCCTAACAGAAAGATTAGATCGTTAGAACAACAAGACCAGGGACAGTTCTGAAGATGGCCCGCAGCCAAAACTTGTCAAGATCATTACATTTCCTAACCTTTAAAAAGAAAAAGAGGACAACAGGTTTGAGGTTGTTGGAGTGATAAAGTGCGCGGTTACGGTTACTAAGTGCATTATTGACATGAGCACATAGCAATGCAAAGGAGTGAAGAGAATTCACTTCCATTGAATCAACTCGTCCTTCGTCTTAAGGCTTAGCTCTTTCTACTATTCTACTTCAGTAAAGCAAACTGCTCTTTATACACACACGCACACACGCGCACACACACACGCACACACACACACACACACACACACACACACATGCACCGGTTCACTTCACACATTTCTGCCTGACTATAGCTGATATAATATACAGTGCCCAAACTTGAACTCAACCCATGAATCTGCATTTACAAGGCCAGTAAACATCAGAAAACTGGATAACACAATAATAGATCTGCTTTTTGGTGTGTGTTTACAATACAAGAGAAAGGGGATCACCAAAAACACCCGGGGATGTGTAAGTTAGTAGGTTTTTAGAGTCACTCTTGTATTCGTTGTATCAGTTTTCCCTTTGGTGCATAACTTCACTTGTCAAAATCTGCCGAGGTGTGAGCAATCAGAATGAAATCAGATTACTCTACTGTTTACAGGACATTTAAATAATCTGATGACTCCAGAAATCCAATGGGCTACTGGTCGAGGTGTTCATGTGAAAATTGTCATTGACACTTGTGGATGTATTTGATCTTACAGTTGTGCATCTGGAGAGAGTAAAACACTGGATATTTTGTGTATTATTGGGGGAGACATGAGTGACTGGCGGTGGGCTGGGATGTTGGCGTCTGTCATTTTATCCCAGAGTAGCTGTGGCTGCAGAAGTGGTTTACCCCCGAGTGTGGAGAGTGTGTCGAGTGTGTGTCGAGTGTGTGTCGAAAGTGTGGATGAATAATGACAAGCTTGTAAAGTGCTCTAAAACTGTAAGGCCGTATTCATATTTAGGATTTATATATTAATCAAGATGAGGTACAGTTTCTTAAAAGAAAACAGGCAAAATATGTGATATTTTTTGGAACAGATTTGTTATGATTCTTCTTGTACAGCAAATGTTTAGTCATCATTACTTTGACACCTAAGTTTGAGGTGAACAGTGAAGACTTGTCAAAAGTTTTCTAACTATTCGACTTCTCAAATTTAAATCTGACAAATCTGCTCACTTCTCCGTCTGAAGTTCATATTCTGTGAGGTCTGAAGCCTCTGACAGCACGTACCTGCTCCTGCCCCAGCACCAGCACTCCCCCAGGGCGGATGTGGTGCCCCGCGGCCAGAGAGTGACCCTCGCCCTTCAGCCTGCCCCCCTGGTAGGCCTGCCAGCTCCCTCCTCTCTGGCTCCAGCTCACACACACGTGCTGCCAACTGCCTCTGCTGATGTTTAGAGGAAGCTGCACCACCTGCACACGGCGACGCACAAGAACAGTTACATCAATATTGCATTCATTACAACAGTTTCTACATTCAAGAACCATTTTCCATATTATGTTTGAATATAGAAGAACCGTGGCAGTTTGTACTGGCAATAGTTAGAAGAATACAGTTAGTACCATGTATTAGTTTATAAGTCACTGGAGATTAGACAAGAGGACCGTATCTGTCAAAGCAGATATTGTTTAATCAGGATGTTGTTGTTGTTGTTGTTGTTGTTGTTGTGGTTGTTGTGGTTGTGGTTGTGGTTGTGGTTGTGGTTGTGGTGGTGGTGTTTAGTTTATTGACGAGGACAGTCATTCTAATCACAATTGCACAGCCCTACAATGTCAGGGTTGAATCATTTGGGAATAGTGATCGTTATTAGACTTTGGTTTGTGTTTTCAAATCTGAATTCCGTTCAGTGTGTAGGTGCCTTTACACATTTGAGTGAAGACGGAAATATGAACTGCTAACCTAACCAAAAATGACAGGGATTTCAGAACATGTTTGTAGTGATCAAAATGGCAGGATTAGCAGGTTTTATACACAATAAAACAGGATAGTTTGCAGAGGACCTGCTACGTGCGTTTATAACCATTCATTTCCATTTGATTGCGATCAATCTTGCACATCTTTTAGTTCTTTTTCACCAAGGACACAACTTTCCCCCATGGTATCTATTTCCGTAATGTCTTCACTGAATTGCCCTCCACCACTGCAGTGCAGGTGCCAGTGCCCATTTAGCTAGTACACTAAATGGACTGTTCAATCTGATGTGTTCTACTTCTTGGTATGCTAATTTAACATCCCAATGTAACAGACCAATCAAGACCACAAATTCTTGGACACAGAGGAGTGCTGATTAACATTCTTTGGAAGTTCTGCGAGCATCAGCAACAATCTGCTTGGATTATTGCTGGAGAATCCGTCAGGGATCTGAGTGTTGTTTTATCCAGGAGCGATATCAGATTAGAAATGAAAAAGCTCTCAGGGACTCGAAAATGTTCTACCCTTCCTATCAATAATGCACTGTATGAATGTAAGACATGACAAGTGCAGAGGTGGTGGTGCTTCTAATGTTACATTTGGTGTAAACCTTTTGGAAGAAATTGTACTGGCCAGAGTAGTTCATGGACAAAATAATTGTACTTGTACTTGAGGACTGTTATTTTGTAGTAACATTACGCTAACATCAGAAAATGTTTTGGTTAAAGGTGAACTATTATGCTAAATCAACCTTACTGGCGACACGGTAGCACAGTTAGCGCTCTCGCTTTGCAGCAAGAAGGTCCTGGGCTCCACTCCTCAGTGCGGTGCCTTTCTGTGATACACATCATGTCTGAAGTTCATCTTTTGAATATGAACTGTACCCTTTCTCATGAGCACTGTTGGTTGTATGAATACCAGTAGTTTTGAGTCAATAAAACCTTGTTCTAATAGTGTTTCCTCGTCATTACTCAAAGTTGTGTTTTGATATATTTCTGCCGGTTTGAGTAGAAGACGTATTATAGTAGTATATTGTCCTGCAACTGAGGCTCGAGTGCTCAGAAAATTCCCTTTTTTCACCTACACCCTATCCCCGCCCACACCTCTGTACTTATTGTTATTATTTGGAAAATGAAGACGCAGAATGATACATGTAGAATTTTAAAATATCACATAGACACAAAATAAAAACATGTAAATGACAATCTGCTGCTTGTCACAGTGAATGTCCTTATGCAATTCTCCAGTTTTGAACAGGAAGTGCTAGAGCTGTTTCTATTACTAAGGCATTTTAGATCAATTGTGTAATATCGCAGTGCCGTTTACTATTAGAAAAATGTAACATTTTACAGTTCAGTACTAAAAACATAATATGCGTCCTTGAAGTGTAAAAAACTTTGCATTTCACTGTTAAATTACTTTGCAGTATTTGAGCTTTTTCAACTCAGTGGTCATATTTTTATGGTGTATTCTCTTTATAAAGAATGCGCATCAGATGTCTTTTTATACAGATAGTAGGCGAGGGTGGGCACAAGGCTTGTCAAAATCAAAAGGAACTCCCACACACTGTCCAAGTCAGTCACTAATATTTATAAATATTTTTCTACTACTTTGACTTAGACAGACTTAAGTCAGACTTTATTGATTGATCCACATGGGAAATAACTTGGACACAGTTGATCACACGTTGGAATATAATAACATGATTAAAAGTATGCAAGTACAATAGAATAAGAGTAAATCACATATATCTAAATACACCAAGGATGTAAGTACGAGGGGGAGGGATAAGGGGATTTGTTTTTGTAATATTATTTTCAGTTTTGTACTCTCACTTATGAACAATTTTTTGGCAACTCTTCCCATTTCTGTCCAGTAGTGAGTAAAACATGTTTTTTGGAATGTAATGTCTAATTCTACTGAACCTTATCGTTGATGAGCAGCTCGACGGGCGTGCGCAGGCCCTGGAGCAGCACCACTTCGTTGGGCTGCTCGGGCACAGCGTAGGACAGGGGTGTTCCAATGCCTCTGTCGGCGGGCCGGAGCCACATGCAGATGGTGAAGGCGTTCAGCTTTGGGATGTGCTGGTTCACCACTGCGTACATGTAGTTTGTCCTTGTTGGGAAGGACAGTCTGAAGCCCTCTGGGAACGCCCGGCCCGGGATTACTGCATGCGAGAAAATAAAGGAGAGGACGGAATATCAGATTACACATCAAATAGATTTCTGCTCCACACTTTATCTATCAGATCTGTGGCTTCAGAGAGCTGCGTATCCCGGGCGTTTTGATCTTTCCTCATCACTTTTTCATCTCAGAGCTGCCACTTGGTTTCATTAAATACAAAATGAAACATCACTCAATATGTTACACAATCTGTCGAAAAAGCAGACATTTTGTGTACACCTTTTACTGAAGTATACATTTTAGTAAACAGCTATATTTCATAATCTGAGTGTGGCAGCTGTGCTATTTCAAAACAACATAGCAATACAACTTTGTTATTGATCTTATCTCAAAACGCACTTTCAGGCATATTTTTCGAGGCGTTTATTTTTGGGGTTTCAAAAGCCTGATGTATAATCCATGACGGATGTGTGTGTTTTATAGCAACAATCTCAACAACAATACAAGGTTTGTTAAAAATGTGTGGATAAATATAAAAAGGTATACGTTGGACTACAACTAGTTAACATTAAGAGAAACATTTAATAATGCTTTAATTTATTGTGCATTTATATAACAAAGTGGGTGCTGGAAGACCCAAAAACCCAAAAGGGCTTATATCAAGCTGTCATGTTAATTATATGATTATAGCCATGACTAGATAATACAAAAAAAAGATATAGTCGCACTGTACAAGTTTCATTAAATTAAAGCCAATATTAAAATTCAATGACAAGTTAGTGTTCAGGATTAGCCTTTATGTCCATGTTTTACTGCATTTTCCATAAATATACTTAAATCCAGCAACTAGCATGGGATTTATCTCGTTAACCTAAATAATGACCAACCAGCTCTTTGCAAACACAAACGGAACACAACTACACCTACCCTCTTACTCATCACTGACTATACAAACCTATTTCTGGCAGTGACCATTTCCACGTTTTCCTGGTTTCATTCAGTTCTAACTTGGTGAGTTTAATCTTATCCTCCATTTGTGCCAAAAACGCTTCCATTTTAGCTTCCCTTTGTCTATAAATAGCGTGGGTACACTGGGTTCTGTCAGCGCCTACCTTCCTCCAGGCCCGAGAGGCGTTGGTGGAGTTTAGTGATGCCCTGGTCGATTTCGTGCCTGTGCTTGTGCGTCTCCAACCTCAGGGCTTTTCTCTCTTTGTCCAGCAGGTCCAGTTTCTTCTGCAACTCCCCCTCCAGGTCCTCCACCCCCCAGGTCATGTCCCCCCCAGCACTGTGGAGCTGGGAAGGGTCCTGCTGGACACCGCTCTTCAGTTCCTCCGGCTGTGCCACACTCGTCGTCACCAGATCCGTCAGGTTGTGAGGAAATGGACCAATGTCGGACTGTGGAGACAAGATTGGTGAAGTACATGAGTAAGTGTGAGGTAGAATTTTTTCAAACGTTTAAGAAATTACTGAATGATTTAAAAATGTTAAAATATGTAGATGTTATCCCAGAAAACAAAAGAAAGGACGCTTTGTACCTTTGGAAGGCCACGGCAGGCTGAAACGCAGGCCACAGCCAGGATGGGAAAAGGCTTTTTTTTTTATTTTTCTAAAGAGCACCTTAATGGTAACATCTACAATTAAAAACAATATTAACAGATAATCAACAGTGTTTCTCAATTTAGTATTTAAGGTACCGGTACATTGTATTTAGTATATATATTTAAGACAGAACGCCTGAGCTTTTACCCTTGTTACAACAGTGTTTCTTCATCATTAGTTTACTCAAAAACTGCTTCCTGTATGTTTGAGTAACCCTGTGGCTCGAGTTCCTGTTTTTACCTACCCCCTATAAAAAAAAAATGTCTCCAATAAAAACATTTAAATGACAATCTGCTTCTTATTACAGTGAAATGTCACTATGAAGAGGCGGGGCTTATCAGTTCTACAGTTTTGAACAGGAAGTCAATGGACCTGTTTCTATAATTAAGCCGTTTTAGACTAATATTGTGGTTTACAATGAACAACATGTAAAATTAGGAAGTACCTTGGAAAAAAAGCATAATATTTCTCCTTTCTCCTAATAAATATTTAGTGATTGTGTAGAAGATAATCTTGTGTGTATATAGTGTGCAAACATTAACATTTCTGTATTACAAGCATATCATATTATGAAGTACCCTGTGATTTTAAAGTATATTTAGTACTGCTTGGGTCATAATATACAGAGGTGTCCAACCATTTCGAAAGCACTGACCCTATCTCGCAACGGTAAAAACTGTAGGTCTGCGTCTTTAGCGTTGCTTACAGCCTGTTATATAATAAACAGTGGTTGTGTTGCCTTTATGGCAAATTGTTTTTTTATTAATTGTATACATGTGTTCAAAACGCTAAAAATGTATTTAAAGTTTATTCATATGAGCATTTCATTATTATTTGTAATTTTGGTTAG